>JADGJH010001167.1:0-11582 GCA_027596945.1 Physocladia obscura
TATTGGAAAAACAACTTTATTTAACACAATGCCAATTAGGCTCTTTCTGTCATGGCCACTGACATACTTAAACCATTGGACTAAGAACTGACAGGGCTGGGCTGCCTTGCTTTGCTTGTTCTTGGCACTGGTGGCTATAGTTGTAACAAAAGAAAAATTTTTATTTTTGAAAATTAATTGAAACAAAAAAGTCAGAACCAAAATGTTGCCAACAATGCTGCACCAGCTAGGATTGCACCAGTTCTCTACCCTGGTCTACTATGCAAGCCATGCCCTTGTGCAAGATGGTCCAGGTGAGTGATTTGAGCTATCTTTTACTAATGTTCTTTTCATTTTTATTTTTCAAAGGTACAGTCTGCCAAAACACAGCTCTTGCTAACTGTAGACTGGATCTGCTGATAGAATCTGGGGGTGCGCTCCATTGCCTGATGGATAGCCACATACTGCGTGCATCAGCATCAATCCTCAGGGGTAAATGCCAATGCATCACAGCTTTTCTTGTTTTTGTTTTGTTCTGTTTTAATAATAAATTTAGATTTTTATTTTTAAATAAACACAGACAAACAACAGATGCAGCTGGTTCCATTGCCTGATGGATATCCAAGTGCTGCACATATCAGTATCAATTTTTGTGGGTAAGCGCTGATGTTGCACAGCTGTTTTGTTTGTTTTGTTTTGTTTTCAAATAATAAATCTTAATTAGATTTTATTTTATAAAAACAAAAAGAAAACCAACAAGAAACAGCCAGGCCCTTGCTTGATCAGTGCCTGGTGCTGCGTGCATCAGTGCTGCATCCTGTGGCTGGAGCGCTGATGTTGCGCAGCCTGTTTTGCACTGCTGCAGCAGATTTTTGTCATTTGCAGTTTTTTTTCTACTTTTATTTATTTTTTATTTATTTAATTTGGACTGAAATAATAATAATAAAATATCTTTTATTTATTCATTATTTTTGTTTGCATTACTTGTTTCATTCTGTTAACTCAGACCAGAGAGTCATTGAAACTTCAATACCTGTTTACATAGCTGAGTCAAGTTTTTTCAGAAAGTACACATGGTGGTTTGTGTGGCAGTTTGTAGGAGAGCTGGATGGCTGGTGGGTAGACCAGTGGCATAGTCAAATGGTCAAGTAGTTTAGCCTCTTGATGGTGCCAGAGTGTTCATTTGAAGTTTCTGAAAATGAGTTTTTCGTGGAGCGAGTTCCTCCGGCCGTTGTTCAACAGCACAAGCGATCCAGTAGTTGAAACAACGGAACGAGCAAA
This sequence comes from Physocladia obscura, assembly GCA_027596945.1. NCBI lineage: Eukaryota > Fungi > Chytridiomycota > Chytridiomycetes > Chytridiales > Chytriomycetaceae > Physocladia > Physocladia obscura. The sequence continues at coordinate 1,261 of JADGJH010001167.1, forward strand.
AGACAAAGAAAGAAAAGCATCAACACTGGGCGATTCAGTTCTGTCACTTTCCCGCCCTGACGGAACTCTGGATGGACTTGCCATTGCCGACTTTATATCAAACTCTGTTAATGCTGGCTTTGCAATGACGGCAACCAGCCTTTTTGGCTATAAACTCGAGTTTGATGTGCATACTAAGGGTTGCATTCTGGTTACCGGTGCAAGCGGGTGAGTTGATATTGATTACATAAACCGTTGCTTACTGTTGCTTTCTGTCTATTTACCGCCACCGTAATTAACTTGTTAAATTCCCTCTTTTTTGCAGCCGCATCGGAACCCATGCGGCGCGCACTCTTGTCTCGCTTGGCTACACGGTTTTCGCAGGGGTGGCTTCGAAATCGGATGGGCGCAGACTGAGAGCAAAATGCGCAAAGGATGCCGATTTGTCATTAAATACAAACACAAACACTGCGCAATTAATTCCTATCGTACTGGATGTGACAGATCTCGCCAGCCTTCGTAATGCGTACGAAATTGTCTGTGCCACGATTGGCGTTGATGCTGCGAAAGAAAATTCTTTGCTCGTAACGCGTTTGGCGCCCCACGAACGTGAAGCGCGCCGCGAGACTGTCGACGCACAAGAACGTACAATTTTCCCGTCCTCGCGTACGCGTACTTTGTCTCCGCTGGCCGCCTCCGCAATGTCGTTTCGCGACGACGAATATGAAGAAATTGAATTGTTGCATGGTTCAACAATCCCTGCTTCTTCATCTTCATCTTCATCTTCCACTATGACTTCTATTTCCACCATAATCTCTACTACTGGCTCAGTAAACCCGTCTGATCTCTTTATTGGAGTCGTCAACTGCGAAGGTACCGAATCCCCCGGTGCCCTCGAACTCCTTCCGCTTGAGGAAATTATGCGTTGCTATCAAGTCAACACGGCTGGTGCTGTTGCTGTAACGCAATGTTTCTTACCGCTTCTTCGCGAATCGAAAGGCCGGATCATCAACGTATGTTCTTCGGTTGGTGTTACTGCCGCCCCAATCAATGGTTCTTATGCAGCCTCCAAAATGGCACTTGTTGCTGTTTCTGAGTCTCTTCGCGTAGAGCTGTATCCTTTTGGTATTAGGTGAGAACATGGGTGAAGGCAAAAGTCCAATTTCAGAGTGCTACAGTTATCAGAAGTCAATGTAATTTGCTTTATTTTATAATAGTGTATCGATTATTGAACCGGGATCTTTGGACGCAACTGCGTGGGCTGCCCCAAAAAAGAAGGAAACTACTGCAGAACCTGTGCATTCATTACAACTTGGACAACTATCTCAAATGCGACAGGATGAGGAGCAAAGCCAACAAAAACAGAATGATCGTTCTTCAAGTCGCAGTCGATCTCGAGCTGGAATTCGTGTAAGCGCGCCACCTTCAGCACTTGGAATTTTGAGCGAAAATAAGGAGGAAATTCCTTATGAGCCACCTCCTTCGATGACTGGAAGCAGACGTAGCAGTGTCACAAATCGTCGCGGAAGTGGCAGTGTTGATGAGAGCGGTAAACCTTCAAGTCCGCAAGTATTTCCTTACCAAAGTGGTCTTGCTTCCCCACCTCCAACAAGCCCAACTTTTCCAAGCGCAATTCCAATGCCGCTATCTGGAGTTTCAAGAGATAAGCGTAGAAGTTTGAGCAGTTTAAGTAACATTCACCATCCTGTGCCAAAATTTGCTGGCCAAGAAGTGAATCCCGCAACAATGGCGAAGTTGACGTCAATGCAAAAACGTGCAAGCACTTCAGTTGGAGTTACCCCACCAATGCCGCAGCTCCCCCCAATGCCAACAATAACTACCACTGCTGTAACAAACGGTCAAAGTTTGCAATCACCAATTGTTGCATATAAGCCCCCATCCATGCAATCTATTCGTTCCCGTCGTGCGACTACTACAGATCCACGCCTTGAAATCCGATCACATAGCGTCGCCGCGACTCTTTTCTCACCGCTTTCGCCCACGACCGGAACAACATTTCCAATAATTGACCGTGAAAGAATTGCCAACGACTTGTATGGCTCGCTAATTAACACTGTTAAAGAAGTTTCAGACTCAGTCAACCAACGTGTGCGGGATCAAGAACGCAAAAGCCGGGCCGCTTATATTGATGCAACTACAACCAACGGCAGCATTCAGCTTAAAAGCGCATTTGGTGGAATTCCACTTTCTCCTGCAACACGCGATGAGTCAGCAACAGCATCAAACGCATATACCAATGACGTTGCTACTGCTGCTAGTACAGAACCAGGATACAAAGCACCGGTGAAACCACGCCGTCGCATCCAAAGTGTTGGTCAAGCGATTCCCGACCGGACCGCGATCCAACGTGGCGTAGAGATGGGAGTTGTTAAACCTTCAGCGATTGCACAGCATGCCGATGTGTCGGCGTTGACAAGTAGTTGCCGGCATGTGAGCCGTGCGATTGTGCATTCTTTGATTAGTCCATTTCCAAAAACGCGATATCGGGTTGGATGGGATGCGAAGACGACAAGTTTGTTAAAGTGGGCGTTACCAGATCGGTTTTTGGATTGGGGTTTTGTCACCTTGAGTGGTCGGGGATCAGGTGGTGGATCTGGCGGTGCTGGTAGTGATACTGGTAGAGTGAAACAGCAAGTTTAGGTGGTGAAAGAAAAAAAAGAACAAATTTGTGAAATAGTTTTACAGCTGCTTTCAAAAATTTGTAAAAAATTGTATCTTCCAAACTAACCCAACTGGCAGGGATGGCATTGATAGTTATCTTGATCTGCCATCTTTCAGTTCAAATTACAATACAGAAATGTTTGATGTAAATGAACTCTGTGTGGCAAATACCTAAATTGCAATATCCAACATCTGTGAATGTGATTTGAACATACTAGCTGCCTCTACTTCAAAATTCAAGATAGTCGAAATTAATGACACTCCAGTTGCCAAATTTCTTTTTGTCCCACAAAATCAATATTAACAGCTTCACAGGTGTAGGTAGGTAACACTACAATTCAAACACAGCTGTACACAATACTGCAACTAAAAACAAACTAAAACTGGAAAGCAGCAATTTTTGCAATTTCAAAAGCCTTCATCAATAATCAGTTGAATTAGCAACAAATCCTGTAATCTTAGGGATTACTCCCTCCTGCATTGCCCAATTCTGAGAAGAGAAGTGTGGGGATACCACTTCTAAAGTCTCTCAGTCATCTATTGTCACAATCCTGCGGTCCACACTATATGTAGATCCAAAGCAGGCTTCAATATTCCAGTAGAGTGTGCAGGAACTGCTGCAGGTGTATTGAGTGTCAGAATTGTGGGCACACTGGGAGTCACTGCCACAACTGGTGCCCCTGCAGATTGCAGAGCCCACAGCCAGTGCACAATTAACCCAGCTGCCCACTTCAGTCAAGAATTGAGCAGCAGCACTATCACTGTGGTTGTTAGCGACATTGTGGTTGTTGGCATCATTGTCAAGGTGATTTAATTTTTTCCAATTTTCATTAGCTTTGACAACTCTATTTCAGACTCTGACCACCTTGCCTGTTAAAGTATAAAAGATTCAAGCTGTATTGAAAGATGAATTCACTTTTTATTGAAAGAAATTGCTCAATTTGTTTAAAAAGTAAAGAACAAAACAGTGTACTTGCCATTTCTGTCATTAAGCAGTAGCTTTGTATTAATACAAAAAAGTTTTGTATGGGGAGGAAAATGCAAGATTTATTTAAAGACTGTTTTTGGAATTTTTGTGAAAATCTAGAAAAAGAATTCTTGCTAAAAATCCTTACCATACACAATCATAAATGGAGATTGCAACATTGCCATCCAATTGACTGCACTCTGCGCAGCCAAAAAACAAAAAATAAAATCTTTCGCACAGTTATCATTTTGCTAAGTAATGCAATAATTAAATATTTTCTTATAAACTTAGCTCTGCTCTACTTTTCATTCTTCAAACTTCAATAAAATAAAACTCATTTTTGATTGTTGGATTCATTTTTTTATTTAATTTTTTTTTTAGCGTGCAAGATAAAGAAAATCGAGGAAATCCTTTTTTTTTTCGTTTCCAAATTTTGGCACAGTACACAATCTTTTCTGTGCAAACAATTTTTTCTGTGCAACAAAAAAAAAAACTACAAACATTATTTTCTGATACTTGAAGTTCCAGATAAATCTCTTGTAATAAATTATTTCTTTTATAGTAACTATATTTTCATTTGATACTAAAATAAGAAGGATATTATCGTAACTGAATTGTTTTTTTTTTTGTTTTTTTGGGTTCAACTTCTGCAAGCTGCTGTGTGCTCATCAAAGAAATTTCTGCTTTGGATCTTACATCCAATACAGAGTCTAAAAGTTTCGCAATTAGCGCAGCACAGCCATTTCTTGCTTGAGGTCCATCACTTAGTGCACCAGGCTTGACCAAAACCTCCGCGACACCGTTTTTGATCCTTATCAGCCAAATTATCCCTCTTCCTTTCTGCAATTTCGTTTTGCTTCTTTTCTGATGCCTCTTTAAGCTCCTTTTTTCTCTCTTTCTCCTCTTCCATTTTTTTTTGTTCAGCTTTAAGCAATTCTTCACCAGAATAAACTGTCGATTCATCAAACACTCGTTTAGCCTTAATCTTCACTTTTTTAATGCCTGAGCCATTATTCTTATTCAGAATAAACTCTTTAATTGCCTCTACAGATTTATCTGTATTATATTGAGTTGCAAAATCTTTTGCAACATCGCCACTTGCACGATCCAAAATTTTTTTTGCATCAAAAGGAAACAACCTAACATTTTGCCAAGAAGCAACAATAACAGATTTCAAAATATCTGTATGGATACTAACGGCAATTTTTAATAGCTCTGGACCAAGTTTGCCTCTTGGTCCAGATGAAAATGCAACTCTTCGATGAAAATTTGCAGAAATTTTTCGTTTTAAAACAGCAAAATAAAGACTGTCCAGCGGCTGTAGAAAATGGGTTGTATTTGCAGGAAGATAAAACAATTTGATGTTTTTTGTGAGACAAAGTTTTAGGGCCTCAAAAGTCCGGTGAGTTGCAAGATTGTTTATTAGCAGCCCAAGTGTCAAGCCTGGATGGGCTTGAGACCAAACATCCAAGAACTTTTTCAAGTATTGGAATCCATTGTTTTTCAGTATGATATCCATTTTTACTAAAGGCAAAGTATACTGGCAATCACCGCCGAGTTTTCTTTGTAGGTTCAAAACCAAAATCAAAATCAAACGGCGTGATTATGAAATCCACAATATGTTCACCTGCAGCAGAAATAAAAGGAATCATGCTTGCATAGTGACCACGCTCACCAACATTAATATTTGGTCTCTCAATAGTATTGGTAACAATGTAAATTTGTTGTGAATTGTCATTTTTGAGTTTGATTCGCATTTCATCAATATTGATGATATTTGAAGCTATTAAGTGCTCTGCTGTAATCTAATTTTCGAAATTTTCAACCCATAGCTCACACTCTGAAAAGATAAGTGGACCAATTCATGCAGCGCTCAAATACTTTGCAGCTTGCTGTGAAATTTGATTTTTAAACCAACCATCAGGATTCCATTCAACAGCCCCATACTGTTTGGCATGATATTGACAAATAAAATCTAAGAAATCTGCGCGACGCAGAGGGTGGTGGCACATTGCTTGTATATCCAATAAAGTCACAAAATGAACCTCCATGATTGGCAAATGTTTGTCGACCATTTAGTCTGTCTTTGTGTTCCAGACTACGCTGATACAATCCTCTGGCCTGTCCAAAAGATAGATGATGTGTTTTGGAAACTTCACGAATAGCCTCAGAACGAGATGTTATTGTTGGTAACAGGTTAGTAATTTCACTTAAAATTTGTCTCCGAGCTGATCAGGCCAGATTTTGAATCTGACTGGCTTTGATGTATTTGAGAGAGTTTCAATTTTAATGATTCAAAATGTGTTTTGTTTTGTTGCACGGAAAAAATTGTTTGCAGAGAAAAGATTGTGCACTCAGTGCTAGTGTCTGAAGGATTTTTTTCTATTTTATCAACAGTGAATCACACAATCACAATTATGTAAGTAGTGCTGTGGCACCTGTGGCTGGAGCAACTCCGAGCGACTCTAACCATCTCCAAATATACCAAAACCTTATCGCCATTATGCGGAATCTTCAACGAAAAAAAAAAAAAACCAATGTCAGAAGTCGACGTTCAAAGTACCTATGAGCTCAGATTCGAGTTCTGTGATGGGCGGAGGATCTGCTGCCCAATCTGTTATTGTTCCGGCTCTATATCCAAAGAAAGGACAACCTCGGCAAATTGGCGCCGTTGAGCGATTTGGTCTTTCGGCGTTTGCACCTGCTGGTTTGTATGTTATTTTTTGTTGGAAGATGCCAAATTAAATTTAAAATTAAAAATAAAAAACGACTTTCAGTTGCCGTTTTGTTTACAAATCCGTTTGATACAGCGAAGTAAGAATTCGGGACAAATGCGTCGGTTTTGTTGGTTGGTCTGAGCAGAAAAAATAAAAATAATTAGAGTTCGGCTTCAATTACAAGGTCAGCGAGAAAAGGCAGCAAAATCTGGAGGCGTAAAATCAGCGACTAGCGGAGTAGTAAGTTTTAAGACTACATCGAAATTCGATAGACGCGTGACAACCCTATTTTTTTTTTTTTTTCGAACAGGTTTACCAAAACAGCTTTGATGCTATCCACAAGATTCTGAAAAATGAAGGTCTTCGCGGTATCCAAAAAGGGCTATTTCCAGCAATTCTTAAAGAGGGCTCCAAAAACTTTTTTCGGATCGGAATGTACGATCCCATCATGACTATGATCCACGATTCTTCCAAAGGATCCAGCCCGCCGTGGAAACGAATGTTTGCGGGATCACTCTGTGGTGTTATGGGCGCCTTCTCGTGCAATCCATTCGAACTCATAAAAACACGGCTGCAGAGTCAAGTTTCTGCGCAAAACTCGCACCATGCTGTCGGACATCAGTTTGCCTATAAAAATACATTGGACGCGTTCAGAAAGACATTAAAAGCAGATGGTTTGAAGGGACTGTATCGAGGCGCGGTGCTGAGTATGGCAAGAAGTTTTGTTGGAAGTGGTGTGAATTTAACTACGTATAGTATGGTAAAAGAAGATTTAATTTTGAGGAAAGGGTGGAAAGACGATTGGCGATTAGATATGATTGCTGGTATGAGTAGTGGGGTAATGAGTTGTGCCGCAATGAATCCTATCGATGTTGTACGTACGCGGTATTACAATCAACCATACGTAAATGGAAGGGGTACTCTCTATTCGAGCGGAACTGATGCGGTGTGTCCTTTTTTTGCTTTATTCTATTTTTATTTTTATTTTGACTTTTTTGTACTGCTTTAGATCAAGCATATCATCAAAGTCGAAGGTGTTTCTGCGTTTTACAAAGGATTTACTACGCATTTCCTGCGCATCGGTCCTCACTTTTGTTGTAAGTTGTTGGTCACAAAGTTTAATATTCATTTAATAATCACTTGAACAGTAACTTTTGTCTTCCTGGGTATGTTTCGACGGCAACTTGCGCAAGTATATAATTATCTGGATCTGCGTGATTCCTTCAAAACGTTTGATAAGAATGGTGACGGCGTCCTAGACTCTCGTGAACTGGCTTCAGCAGTGCGCGAAGTCATTCCCAAAACAAATTTAAATTTTGAAGATGCCGAATATGAAAAGATGATTCTGGATGCAACTATGCGGGTACTTGCAACAGCAGATAAAGACAAATCACAAACAATATCATTCGAGGAATATCCTGAAATGACACAAGAACTACAACGCATTTATGTTGAAAAAACAACTGCATCGGAATTGTTTGGGAACATTAAACAACGAACTATGAAGTCTTTTGGAATCTAAAGAGTATTCGCCCAAAAAATAATAATAAATGAATCAGAATTGTTTCACACAAAAACACACACACACACACACACACACACACACACACACACAGAAGTGACAATCATGAAATTTGGCATGCTATTGAGTTTAAAAATTTTAAGTTAGTTGTTAATATTTACGCATTCTTACTATGCTTTGGCATACTTAGTTGGTTTGTCTGTGGACATCTGATAAAAATAAAATAATCTAGTGGTTGCAAGGAGTCAGTGCTTAAAAATCCAGAAGCAACATTCAATTTTATTTAATTCATACACTTGTTAATTATTACTTTTATTATTTTCGCGGATAATTACGTTTTCTAAACTTGTCCATCACAAGATCATCTGTTTTTAGTTGGTAAGTTTATTTTAAGAAAAAACAAAAAATGACCAACCTGTTGCCATTGTGCGACGATCAAATCTTTTATTTGATGAGCCACCTGATTTGTTTTCTGAATTGTGGCTACTGTTTGACTGACGCGCAATATGTTCTGAGCTTTTTTGAATCGGTGCTGAGTGCTTGTTTTTGATACCTCGATAAACTTGAAATTTAATCGTCAGTTAGCAAATACAATTTTTTTTTTCTTTTTTCCCCTTTTTTTTTTGCTTTTGATTGTGGGAGGGCTTACATCTGTCAGATGCTGTCACATTCATTGATCCAGATAGTTTATCAACTTGGTCCACAGAATCTGACTTTTGCACAAGTCCTCGCCTTGCACGTTCGGTATCTTCGATGTTTTGTAGCTTAGCACTGTGTCAAAACAGAAAAGAAAAAAATTAGTTATACGCGATGTGAAGAAGGGACTGGAAAAAAAAAAAAACCTAATGCCTAGGTCAACAACAGGAATAGACGTGAGCATAGCAGCCGAAAACGCGGCACTTCCTTCAGTCGTCGGTTTTTTTGCTGCCGCGTTTATTGCACCAGCAGCAGCAGCTACAGCTGCATTTACTGATATACTTGTATCTTCATCGCTTCCAAACTCATTCTGGCTTTCCAAAGATTCATTCGACGCGTCGTCCGTGTTTCCACCAAGCGTTTGCCGTCTTTTTTGTAATTCAGACTCGATAAATTCGAGCATTTTCTTTTCCGTATCCATTGAATTTGAAGCTGGTGTAAAAGTCGCATTGCTTCCAGCAGTCGGATCTTCACCAAACGTCATCCTATTAAAATTGAAGTGACCGAAATTATCAGTTTTTTCTTCTTTTTTTGATGGGTGTAATGCATACTTTGAGCCTTTGATTTGATTCAAATCGACGATTCCACCGGTCTTGAGTTTCCAGGGATCGTCCGCTTGTGCCTTTCTTTTTAATCGTTCAGCTTCTTCGCGCTGTTTGATGACGAGCGGATCGCCGCGGCCGAGAGCTGAAGCATCCACACCTTTGGACTTTCGGCGGAGTTTGCGGAGCTCCAGAACGTCTGAAATCTTGAGCTGTTTCGCTATTTAAAATAAATAAACAAATAGGCAATAAAAACGACGAACGTCAAAATCTTGATCTGGTTTCGCAGTATCTGAATCTGAATTTGAATCTCTGTCTCGTGTACGAAGGCGCTTTACTGGCTGTGCTTTCATTAAATTTGTTGTTTCGTTTTTTGACTGAAAAACGAACGAAAGATGGAAGCTGCTTCAGATCAACAGACGCAACGGCAACAGCAGCAACAACAAAACCAGCAGCAAAATCAACAACAACAACAGCAGAATACACAACAAGTCGCTCCATATGGTCTTCCGCCGAGCGCAATGCAAACACCTATGCCAATCACCGCCCCAACTCCCGGCGGAACTATTGCTACTCACTGGACCAGCGGTATAACTCCGGTTCTGCAGTAAGTTTGTTTATTCCAATATAATTCCGCAATTTTCTTTTATATCCGTATCGTTTGCCGTTTTTTTATTTTTTATTTGTTTTTTGTTTTAGAAACGTTGTGGCCACTGTCAACATGGAATGCAAACTCGATCTCAAAACAATCGCTCTTAGAGCTCGTAATGCTGAATATAACCCGAAAGTATGCCTACGTTAGACGAATCAATATATCCGAAAAGTAACAAAAAACAAAACAAAAAAAAAACCAGCGTTTTGCTGCCGTGATTATGCGAATCCGTGAGCCAAAAACTACTGCCCTAATTTTTGCGTCCGGAAAAATGGTCATCACTGGCGCCAAAAGCGAAGACTTTTCGAAACTCGCTGCGAGAAAATATGCCCGAATTATTCAGAAACTTGGATTCCCGGCGAAATTTACTGATTTCAAGGTTCAGAACATTGTGGGATCATGTGATGTCAAATTTCCTATTCGTTTAGAAGGTCTTGCCTTTTCACATGCTGACTTTAGTAGTGTGGGTGTTCCCTCTTTTTTTTTTTTTTGTTTTCAACGTTAGGTGTGAATTTTAAACAAATGACGGGGCCGCCGAATAGCCTTGTGTTGATAGCGGTGGGGG
>JADGJH010001170.1:0-11572 GCA_027596945.1 Physocladia obscura
AAAAAAAATAGAGTTTTTTTATTGCAATCAAATATCAGTTTCAATCAAAACTTTTGAAGATGTCAGAGGAATTGTAAATATTGTCCATAAGGCATCTTCTTTATCTCCTGAAGGCCAAAACTGCTTCTTCATATTTTTGGTCAAGAGTGTCATCCAAACATTTCTTGCTTCTCATTCAGAAATAGGTCTCTCATATCATTAGTATCAAAGCCAGCAGCAATTAAGAGCCCATTATCAAATTCTTCATGAACAGGAGTATGAGGCCCAAATGCAGCTTTGTGGACCAGAAAGTGCTTGAGTCAATGGGATCCTGTATTTTTTGTTAACACAAAGCCATAGTCATGGAAGACCTCAAAGTTGGTAGTTGGTGGTATCTGCTGATTTCTTTGTCATTGGATTGACATTTTTGTCAGCAATTAAATCATGATGGTCAGCCTTGGCAGTATCATCCAAATCTTCTGATATGTTAGAATCTGCCCTCATAAAAGTCCACAGCTTTGCAAAATGTGCATTTGGTTGATTTATTGGCAGCTGAATGGTTTATTAAAGGCAAAGTTAAAATGCCAAGTAAAAAAATAAGACACACTCACATAATTGCTTGTATTCCTCCAGTCAAAGGCCACTTTGTTTGGGTGATTGGTCTATTTAATAGCTTAATTGCAGATAAGTGAAATATAGGATAGGGTTGTTTCCTTCCAGTGAAGAGGTCCACAAATCCAAATGACAAAATATTCAATGAACATCACTTCAGAATATGGTAGTTGATTGAAAGAATGAACAAATGGATAAAACACTTTGATTATTTAAATGGAGTTTGGAGGTATGGTTTTTTGCAAAACAAGATGGCTTTCCATATTTAATGCCGTTTAAACAATATTATCATTCGAAATTTGATTTTGGGAGTCGATGGAGAGGACAGACGAGGTTAACAAGAGCAAGATGAAGATGCTTATCGAACATGTTATTGCATCGAACGGGCATCTTGCTGTACTCGATGCGGATAGCGCATTAGAGCTAAACACGAATTCGAATGCACTTATTAAAACACTCGACAACTCTTGCGCTCTGCAAATCGCGCGTCTACGAAGTGAAGCGGCGGCCCGATTTCTCGACGGTAGTTTTCCAATGATTCTACTTCCAGTGCCGTTACCACCCTTGCTTCCGCCGTCCGCCATCGCTTTGCCCGAACCTGCTGTCGCACTGGCCAACATCGATGATCAGTTCTATTCTCTCGAGTTCGACAGACCGTTTATCGCTTCTTACTGCCCTCCGACAACTGAGAATAAAGTGTGTTCCGTCCCTGTCCACTTCTAACTCTACCGAAATGCTCTCTTTCTTTTTTTTCTTTTTGTTTCGCGTAACGTGCCACATCAGAATCAAAGCTCGAATCAAAAGAAATCCGACAATATTCAATCAAAGGTTTTTGGCTGTCCTTATTTTCCTTCAGTTATACTAAAGCTATTGAATTTTTGATTTTTAAAACAATAGCAACTGGCTGATACAAAATCGGAGGATGCTGACAATTTAAAATTTCTGTATGACGTGATTACAAAATATCGCCCAGAAAAGGAAAAAGATTTGAAGCATCTCGTTCAGCGATTGAAACGCTCGCGTTCAAAATGGGTATTAGAATCATTAAGAGCATGTTACTGATTTTTTCATTAACTCCTTAATATTGTGATTCCAAAAATTTTTAGGCGCATGACTATCGAATTGGACAAGAAGCTCTTTATGAAGCACTGGAAAAAGTTCTGATTGATTTGAAAAACTACACTGTGAGTAAATAACTCTTTTTTAATTTTAATGTTTTTGTTCTGACTTAATTGTTATCCTATTTATTCTTGGCCAGGAACACTCAGAGCCTTTTCTGCAACGGGTCAGCAAGAAGGATGTCCCAGACTATTACGACGGTGAATATTTTCGAATTGAATCCTTTCTAATATTTGTTTTCTTCTTTCTCTTTTAACGCAGTTATCAAAAATCCCATGGATCTTGGCACGGTTAGTTTACATACATTCATGGACACAAAATGAGTGGAGTGCACCTTTTTTTATCAATTAACGTTATGCCACAAAACCAAACAACCCCAGATGACTAAAAAGCTTCATGCCTTTGAATATATGAGTAAAGACGAATTTGCCGCAGACTTGCTCTTGATTTGGACAAATTGTCTCACATTCAACGTCATTCCAGAAAGTATATACCGAAAGCATGCTTTTGCAATGAAAAGGCGGTCACTTGAGCTTCTTAAACGTGTTCCCGACATTAAAATTATTGTCAAGCCACAGGATACGACGGCGGAATCCGAAAGCGATGACGGTTTATTATCCCTTTTTTCCATTTAGAAATTTCTTTTTTTATATTCTCATTTTTTTAGATGCAACTCACGAGAATGAAAAAGAGACAGGAGGACGCAAAAATTTTGGATCAAAAGCCGCACGCCGTGGTTCTGTCAGCAGCGAGTCAAAATCGACCAAAAAAAATTTCTCGACATCAATAACATCCATTACAGAAATGAAAGCTGGTAGCAGCAGCATCAGTAATTATACTAACAGCAACGGAATCGTGGCAAGAGACGTAAGTCCGATCATAATTGATTTCGGCGAGGATAACGCTATTCATGGCCTTACAAACGTCGATCATGGAGCTGTATTAGATTTGCATATTGCAGCGGAATCTTCTAATACTGCTACTGCACCTGTTACTGTTGTTTCTAATTTCACATTTTCCACTGACCAAGTAGCAAAGGTTGTTGAAGATGTCGATGAAGATTACACTGAAGGTGCTTCAGTTCAAGTCAAACAGTATCTTCTTGTAACACAGGATATCAGAAAGGAAAATTACGTGAGTCCATTTCTATCTCTGCTTGTCTCTGTCTCGTTCTCATTTCTCCTTCTGAAAATATTACTTTTTTATTCATATTAATATTCTTTCTTTCTTTCAAAGAACTCTCGTGAGCATGCTCTTAACACACCATTTGGAGAGCGTTTAGTCGTAAGAGGCACTCCAGAAAAATTTTCCGAATTTGAGCAAAACTACAATAAATTTTGTGAACGGAATCGAGCAAGACAAAATAATATACATCAACAGCTTTCCGAGCACTGCGACGAATATTTTCTTCCAGAAATCACCAATTTAGGGACATGTTTACCCAATATTTCCCAGCACCCGTTAAAGAGAAGGTGGAAAAAGCAAAACTATGTTAAATATTTTTATCTTTTTTCTTGTTTAATCTGCTTGACGGTACAGATCCTCTCAAGATAGTTTATCTGGACATATCGAAGCAACTCCTGATCCACACAGTAAAATTAATGCAAGCATCGCGAAAAATACTGAAATTTTGCGCAGAATCAAAGAAATCTATGCCAAGCTTGTGACGAAATTGGTTTGTTAAGTGCTTTTTTTTTTAATGAATATTTTCATTTTTTAATTTCCTACTCCTCTTCAGACCAACGAAGCGCAATATCAACCAATTCCTTTTTGTCCAAGCAAAAATCAACCAATCAAACCTTTTTCTTCGACTGGGGCAAATTCGCTGGATTTTTGCATGACAGGAGAAGCTTCCGACGCTGTATGGACACAATGCACAGCCAAATTATTGGCACATGCTGGGTTTGATGGTAAGAAAAAAGAGAAGAAAAATAATTTAATAATGATAATAATAAGAGAAAAAAAAAGTGTAATATTTTGTATGTATTAAACATCTTTATTAAGGAATACAACAATCTGCCTTGTCGCTGCTTTCTGATGTTGGGCAGCAATATTTGCAAAATCTGGGCCGAACTTTAAAGTTATATATTGACAAAAATAATCAATTACTATCACCTGAGGTTAGTTGTAAAAGTAACATTAAGAAAGAAATTCTAATTATTAAGTTAAATGAAAATGAAAGGAAATTTTTGAACATACGTTACAAGCAAATGGAATTGAAAGGGCTGAAAAGATTGATTTATACATTCGAAACGACATTCAACGATTCGGATCAAAGTTGTTTGACCTCAAAAAACGGTTGACAATGATGTACAAGACAGTAATTGAATCTGGCGGGCTGGAAGTTGACAATACAATTAAATTTGAAGAAACTGAACTCGATGCACACATTATGAGGTATATATAGGTTTATTTTTTCTTTCCATTTCTTCTCTTTCTAACGTCTGTCAAGTGGCAATTTTCTGGAAGAGTTGGGTGTTGATTTCTTGAACTTACAAGAATTAGGAATCGATGCAACCGCAGTGAGTTATGATTTCCTTTGAAAAAATTGATTGAACAGGAGAAAACAAAAAAAAAAAAAGATTCCAATTGAGCTGTGGAATAGAAAGGCAGAAAATGGGTTCAAAATCAAGCGTGGAGACATCTACAAAACGTTTGTTTCTTTTTCTCAATACTTGAACTTGTTACTTAATTTTTTATACACACAGTGAGGAATCTACTGGTAATTAAACTTTTGTATCAAGTGTATTTATTGATACTTCAATATTTTGCAGACTCTACTCGGTCAGAACCAGACAGTAAATGGCATCAGATATCCGTCCCTGATGTGATAGGTTTACTTAAGCCCTTTTACGAACAACGTGCTGCCGCAAATGAGTTGATCGATGTATTACTTCTTTTTTATATATATTGTCTTTCCTAAATAATGTGTTCAACAGGATGATGAAAATGAAACTAAACAGAAAACGATCTCGAAAACGAAGAGTCTCGTGAAAATAGCAATAGCGGGACGAAAAAAGGCTGCAGCTGTTGGAGAAATCGCAAAGCAAGCGAAACAGATCGACAAGGAAGCATTGAAAAGGAAACGCGAGGCGGACAAGGCGGAACGTGCGAAATTGAAAGATGAGAAAAAAGCGAGTAAGAAAAAACAAGTGGCCGCGGCAGCAGCAGCGGCAACTATTACTGGTAACAATGGGGGGCCAAGCACGAGCACAGGTTGAAAAGGAAGGGTTATAAGAAAATGAATTTGTTATTATTGTGAATCATTGTTGGTTTTCGTTTCGGAGCTCAGCTTCAGTTTCTGTTGGAGTAGTTTTTGAACGGTTGCTTGTCCAGCTGAAATTCCGAGGTTGAGACTCTTTGCAAAACCCGCATTGTAACCGGCATCAAACCCTTCTTGCATTGTCTCCTCTTTCCCGGCAATTACACCTTCACGATACCCAATAGTTCCGTGAATCCGTTGAAGAGCAAGAAACTCACGATCGTCCGTGTTATTGTGCGCTGTCGCTGAGTATTCATCGTCGCTCTCAAGCCAATCATCAGACATGTTTTGATTCGAAACGCAACAAAAAAATCGACAAAAAAAAGAGGTAAAGCATTGAAAACCAGAGAGTCAGTCACTGAATAATTTTAAGAAAGATTTACTTTCTAGATCAAAGCTATTTTTTCTTTCTTTCTTTTTGTGAGTAATATTTCAATTTGGCAGAAATGCTTGTAAGTTTTTATTCTTTTCATTCATTAATTCAAATCACAACAAAACCGTATATACACTCCACTCCACTCTCCATCTTCATCTTTCCGCACAGTTTGTGCCCGAATCCTTTTTTCAACATCATCAAAATTATGATGATGTCCCATTTCCGAAAAATGCTGGTCATTCATCCATAGATTCAACTTTACCCTCCGTCGTCGCCGTCGCCGTTGCCGTTGCTGCAACCACCGCTGATGAGATGCACCACTGTAAAGGTTTTTTCCGATCACGTCCTCCACTTCTTTCATATTAACTGCCATCATATCCTGTTGCAACACTCTTTTCCCTTTCTCATTAACCTGAATCCAATTTTTCTTAGAATCACCGCCGCTTCCGCCACCATCAATTTCACCAGTGAAACTACCGTCCTTCCACGCATCCAAACTCCACACACAATCAACATACAGTTTGACTATCCTTGATATTCCTCCTGCAACCCCCACCGCTCCCGCAACTCCTGATGCCGCTGATAGTTCCTCAATAAGCTTCGACGCGTCATATGTTACGTCAAACGTCTCAAGTGCTGGACACACGTTCACTATCGATGAGATCCGATCCAAACTTAATCTCTCTGGAACAACTCGGAGCCACAAGTTCCGTAGTGCCGAAAAAGGCGGCGGCGGCAGTTGTGAATAATATATCAGTGACTGTTGCATATCACTGCTGGCGCTATTGTTGCCGTTACGGTGATTGTGGCGTGATTGGTGTTGTGTTAATAGGTTTGCTGCACGTGCAAAAGATGAGGATGAAGGTTGATGATAATAGTTATCTATCCTGCTGTCAATTGTACCGGTAATAGTTGTAGCGGCTACATCAGAGGTTGCGGCAGCAGCAGCAATTTGAAGTTCAGTTAACACATCTTGCTGATGATCTTCATCCTCCTCAACTTCATCATCGCCATCATCATCCTCATCATCATCATCATTGTCATCAAGACCATCATCATGGTCCTCATCAAAACCAAAAAACACAGCTTTCACAGTCTTTTGATCAATCTCTCCAACAGCCAGTGTCTCCAATCTCTCTCTCCCTTCCCCTTTCCCACCACCCAAACTCATAAGCAACCGCTTCACATTTTCAATTGCCAAACTCGAATTTCCCGCTAAACCACTCTCACCATCACCATTTCCAATACCATATCCTCCCCGCATCCCATACCCCGAACCCCGTCCCGGTCCATCCCCACCACTTATCCACGCACTGCCGCCACCTGCACCAGCTGCAACACTCCCGCCTGCAAACACAAGCCGGTCCCAATTGCCGTATCCCAGTGATACGTGACGCAGCATTATCAGATGCGTAAGAGTTGGTTGCATTGCTAGCGCCGGCATACGTAGATGTAGGGTCGTTAACGTCAGCGGTAATGTCGGGAAATGCAAGCCATGCGCGTCCTGGCGGAGAATTCTGAGCTTTTTGGACGGATTGGCTGATAGTGGCACTGTTGGTGCGTAGAAATGATATGTTGGGTGAGCGTTCAGGGTCGTTGACTTAATAGCGGTGGCGGTGCTGGCGGCAGTTATTGTGGGGTTGCTTGTCCCGTACATAATTTGCTTAAGTTGTGCCCATTCGTCTTTTTGGTGAACTGTAAAAAGTGTATTTAACGAAAATGACTTGATACACATACACATATCGTTATATTTTCCTATTTTTTTATTACCTGCAACACCACTCACACCGCTGCCGCTACCGTAGCTGCCTTCAACCGCAAAAGGATCAAAAACATTGACAATGCCATTATCTTCCTCGTAAATGCGTACATGCCGCCGCCGCAACCCATCAGCAGGAGAAACAGCATCATATAGTCGAATATTTGCAGATGTTGAGGCTCCGATTCTGTCGTTTGTGCTTGCTGTTTTATTATCATTATTTGAACATGAAAAAACTTTCCCCAATATTTTGATTTTATCTTCCACGCTTCGCTCATTCTTTGTTCACTTCGCTCTTCAGTCGCTTTGTTAGTTTAAAATACCAGTTGTAGCGGCGACAACAAAAGCGCCCCAATCGACAATCCAGCCACGAACACCAACAGGCCCCATGACACGCAACTGAAGCGATTCAATAGTATGAGCAGTCAATTTGGCGAGTCTCTGCCACAGCTGATTAGACTTTGTCCATTCGGAATCGAAATCAACAACATCGGCGTTGTTGTTATTGGTATTATTGGTATTATTATTCGGCAAGAAAAATGGCGATTCTGCAATGCGGTTGTTGCTGTTGAAACTCGATTCATTGACAGTTTCATTCAATTCAGTAATAGAACTGTCAACGAAAATTGGATCATTAAAGTTGAGTGATTCATTGACCTCACTGGTGCTGGCTTCATCAAAGAGGCCACCATTGTTGATAAGAGAAGATAGGGCTGTGGCGGTTGTGGTACGAGCCGTTTCGGGCCTTGCAGCAGTCTGTAAAGGGTAAAAGTGGGGACGTTAGGTTGGTAAATCACACAGATGCACACGTTACCCTGCCTTTCGATTCGGTAACGACATGGACAGCCAACGACTTTAGAGAAAACAGCGGGTTGTCTGTTGGATAGGAGCAGGATGAGGAGCGGCAAATTGAAGCATGGTGTTTGTAGAGAGCATTTGCGTGGATTAGGGCATCAATAATGGCGGCGAGAACTTGGGAGAGGTCGTTTGTTGCATCCTCGTTCCGCGTAAGGATCGCGTCTTGCTGGAGAAACTCAGGCGGACGGACAACGACGGAGATACCGGTGAGAGGTAGGACAAGGGGGGTAGATTGAGTAACAGCAGCAGCAGTAGTATTAGTGGTAGCTTGAGTACTTTCTTGATAAATACTTTCTTGGTGAGTAGTGGCGCTGGCGGACGGGCGGCACGGCGCAAAGAGGCGCGCGGCCTTTGCCTTTGCGTCGACGAGGCCCGCGAGAACGGCGCGCGCGGCGGCAGGCGACAGGGCCGGCGTGGCAATGAACACGTGCGACGCCAGCCGCGCACGCAGCGTCGCCTCCTCCGCCCCGACACCAACCAGCGCCAGCGTCGGCGCGTCCAGCCCTCCGCGCGTCAACGCTACGCGGTGCATCCGCCGCAGACTCAGCAGTCGCCCCGCATCGACACTACTGCCCAGTCCAGCCCCTGCGCCCCCTCTCGACCCCGACAGCACTCCAACTGCCACCACTCGCCATCTGTCAACCATTAATACACCAGAATAATATATTATAAAATCAAAAATCAATCCTTACTCACTGCCGACACACGCTGCCAATCACCAAAACCAAAGGAATGCTGATTGTCGTTCGTTGCTCCATCCGTCTTTTTCTGTCGGATATTCGCAGCCCATACATGTTTCGCGTCTTGTGCTGCAACTCGTGCGACGAATGAGGTAAGGATGATAAGATGGATGACGAAGAGGAGCTTCGTGCCGTTGCCGCTATCGTCGTTATTGTTGTTCGTGTGAATGCCGTCTCTGTATGTCGAAGTAAAAGTCGATCTCCTGTGGGATGGATAAGTTCACAATTGTATAGCAATGAATGATTACTGCTATTTTTATAGTACCTGGCGATCCGTCATCCACATCGTGCATTATTGAATCTGGATCATCGTCTTCATAATCATTATTGTCGTCCTTGTTATAATTGTTGCTGCCGTCCCCCACTGCCTTAACGATTGCCAAAACCGCCAACTCAAATGCGACAATGTTGTCAGGCACTGAAGAAGAAGCAGAGGAATAAAAGAACGGAAGTTGAGGCAACGCTAAAAGTGGCATCGCCGCCGTTTTTGTCATTCCCGCTGCATATGCAAGAATCCGCACTACTATCGGCGCTGGCAGCACCGCGTTAATATTCATGTCAAATAATGCAAATCACAAAAAATTCACTCTTGCACAAATAAAATCCCCTTTTGAAATCCCCCCTCACACCAGCCCACACACACTTTTCTGTGGTGCTTCTCTAATAAAATTTTGAATTGACTGAGATTGTACTGCGGCAAGTGACAAATCAACTCAACTTTGAATGGCGTGAGGATTGTTCACTCAATTATAGTGATGGGTATTGTGTTTGATTTGAGTGGGTGTGTTCACTAACAAAATTCTTTTTTGTGACGAATCGACTCAACTTTGAACGGTGTGTTTTTTTTTACACTCAATGAAAGTGATGGGTATTGTGATTTATGTTAGTGAGACTCTCCGCTTGAAATGATGTGTTCTTTGAATAAGAGTATTGTGTGTGGTCAATGAAAAAGTTCAGCCGGATTTTTTGGACTAAAAATAGACCCAACAACTATTAAAATATTTGAAAAATAAATGCCTGAACAAAACAGACAACAACAACCATTTAATTGAATTTGTTGATAATTATTTTTATTTATTTTCTTTCTTATTATTGAAAATATGACTGTTACAATTCCATCCACAACTGTGAGAAATCAATTCTTAAAGACCCTCCCCATTGGAACCATATACAAAGACCCACGTAATGAACACCACTATGAAGTACAAGAGCGTGAAATTAATACTACCTTGAGTAAAGTAGGTGTGCCATATTTTGGTTCAAATCAACCTCTTGTTATTGATGTGCCTGAGAAATGGATGAAAATGGCCAATCCAACAAGAGCCAACATTAACCAATCAAAGAAGGAACAAATCAACAAGTTAGAAGAGACTGTCAAACAATTACAGTCAGAGATGAATGAGAGTGATTTTGCTGGATTCAATGTTTGAATGGTGTCAGAACTTGACAAACTATTTGGAGATGCAATGCAGATTTACAAAGTTGCAGAATGATCCAATTCAATTCTATTGAGATGATTTGATGGGCAAGAGCATGCAAATAGCAATTCACGTTGATAGCAGACTTGTTTGGGGATCAGGACCTGTTATTAAGGAATTACGAGAGAAGTTGGAAAAACAATATAAGATGAAATTTGAGGAGGAGCCCACCAAGTTTCTTGGAATCAACATATGGCATGGTCATGGAAAACAACAGATTGCTATTAACCAGTATGACTATATTAAAGACATGATTGAGCAATATGGACCAGTACCAAACAATAAGAGATTCACTGTACCAATTTCAACAGAATTTGAACACAAACTGAATGAGTTGGATGAAGCAATTGATGTGAAGAAATATCAGGAACTTGTTGGGAGTATTATGCATGCAACAATTACTTGAAAGAATGTTAATTATGCAGCCAGCATTGCAGAAATGTACATGTCAAAACCTGTGCAGAAGCATTACAAAATGGCAAAGGAAATCTTGTACTACTTAGCTGAACTGTCAGACTTGGCATTGGTCCTTGGAAAATTCAGTAAATTCAACTTGGAAGACTATTGCAATGCAAGCTTTGCAAACGAATCTGCAAAAAGAAGTAGAACTTGCGGAGTATTAATGCATTGGGGAAGTGTGATTGCAACAATTAGTAAAGTTCAGAAACTTACTGCATTATTGACAGCAGAATCAGAATACATTGCAGTAAATGAGGTAGCAGTAGCACAAATGTTTATTCAACTTGACAGTATATGGAATCAATCAGAAACTGTATACACACCTGACAATTCTTAGAATGGATAATACAGCAGCAATCAATATGACGCAAGATACAGCAACGTTCAATCAAACCAAGCATATTGCCATCTGCTATCATTCGACTAGAGACTCCATTGAGACTGGGAATATCAAGATTGAATATGTTCCCACAGACAAACAAATTGCTGATATTTTGACCAAGCCTTTGGGAAAATTTAAGTTTGTAAAGTTTAGGGATCTTATGAGTTACCAAGCTGGATTTTTCACCCAATTGAGGAGGAGTGTTGTGAAATCGAAAAGTGTGGTCAAGCAGTTGAAGGTTGGAAGCAGAGCCGAATGGGCAGTAGCCAAAAAAAACTGATTGGCACTTGAATGATTTTGGTGATCTTAATTTAGTATAAAAAGAATGTTTTGTTTTTTATAAAGACAGACTTTTACCTTTGAAATTGAATTGGTATAGTTTCTTAACAGTCACCATGAGTCCTGTTTTGATTGGCTTTGCTGAGCCACACAATGTAAAACAAGTGAGAATAAAATTCCTAATTGGTTACTATTGTTGAAATGTGCTGACTTGTGGCTCAGTCAATACTTTTCAACATAAAAGTGAAATGTCCAACTTGAACACATCA
>JADGJH010001172.1:0-11552 GCA_027596945.1 Physocladia obscura
ATATATAAATCCTAAGCTTAACTCATTTATTTATTCATTCTTGGTGATTTTGGTCTAACTGTGTTCCAACTCTGTTTAAAATCTTTGGACTAATTTCTGATTCTTTGTGTCCTCAAAAATAAAGAATTGGGTTTTAAGATTATGTAAAGGCTCATCAACAGTCAGTATTCAATCACTCCCTTCTTTTTATTCCAGCCAAAATGTTTTCTGATGCTTTGACTGACTGACAGTTGCCATTTATTGCAACTTGATTAGCTTGCCAATTCATATAATTTAGATTATCTGAATTTGTTGCTACACAAGGAAACAGATTGTGCTATTTGAAGGGTGGAAATAGTGAAAGGCTTTCTTGTAAATGTGCTGCCTTAGGGTTTATTGTACACATTAAAAACCAATATCTTCAAATCTGTAAAATCAGAAATTGCCACATTTTTTATAAATTCTTTGGAATGATCAGCTCTCCATCTGAGCTATAAATTCCAAAATAACAAGAGCAAGATTTGATTTGTAATTTTTGAAGATTCTGACTGAGATTATACTTTATTGTGCCCAATTACACAAGTTCAAGTGAACCCGCTTCTGCAATATTCAACATCCAGATGGGAAATGTGCTCACAAACTGCAGCAAGTACGTATTTTCAGTTAATGCCTGAAATGATGTTGAAGGTCTTTGTGTCAAGATTATTGGTGGGAGGGTAACAACTGAGTAAGGCAAACAAGTGGTTGATTTATGCAGTGCTCCTGAGAGGCTCTGTGCCCTTATAAATTGGACACACGAGGTATGCAGTGAGAACCATGAAAATGGAAGGACAACACTCACTATTGATTGTTAAAAGATAAAATAAAATTTTCTTGAGATAACTTTCCTTACATTGTTGAAATGGTTGGTTTTAATGAATCAAAACCCTGCAAAATGGATACTACAGAAACAGTCAATTATCTTGGACTGATTGCATTTAAAGTCAGAAAATTTAATAAATCAGTGAAGTATTATAGTAAGGGTTCAGCCATGCAAGTTAAAATTTATGGTACCCATGAGTATGGGGAGATTGCAGCAGTTCTAAGCAATATTGGGCTCATTGCAATCAGTCAACGAGAATTTAATCATGAATGGATTCTGATTAAAACTCATGAACAAAAAAACTACAAATTCATCAAGAGTAAAATTGGCTTATGACAAAAACTAAAGAAAAAAGACGAAAGAACTGTATGCCCATCTGAAGTGTAGATTGCTTGAGAATATACACAAATCAAGATGAGTGTTTTGGCAAATGATTCAAAAATTTTACTTTTCATGTTCTGCAATACTGTTTATTAAGCCTACTAGATAAAAAAAGTAAACTCAAATAATAATATACTGAAAAATTTCACATCAAATTTTAAAGATTTTGAAGGAGTGAGCAAACAAAAAAATAGAGAGAGAGAGAGAGAGAGAGAGAGAGAGAAAGAGATAGAGAGAGAATTGAAAGCAAATAAAATTTCAAGAAGCAGGCTTAGCTTCCATCATTCCTTTGTAATACTCATGTGCTTTTTTAATTGGTTGTATAACAGGTTCATCCATATTGGGAAGAACTTTTGACACAAGCTCAAATAGAGGAATCATGACAAATCCAATGAATCCAACCTGTGCACTAGGCTTTGTAACTTTTTCGCGATCCATAAAAGGAGCTGTTGGTAAACCGTCTTTCTTCTCCTTGTCACTTTGACAAAAAAATTCTTCAAGAAGATTGTCAACCCACGGTTCAGAAATATGCTTTGGGCGGACTTCATTTGAAATATCGCTACATTTAATTATCATTTGAAGAAGCTAGTGTTGTGTTTATTTTGAATTTTCTGAAATAATACCAAAATACTCCTCACCAGTTGTCTTTGTGTTTGATCCTCGAAATTAAAATCCGCTGAGTATCCCTTGAATTTTGCCAAGATTTCTCCATGCTTCGCCATATCTGTGGCTAAAATGCAGTTAATAATTTGCTTGCGACATTCTCTGTACTGCGCTTCAGGCAGTGTTTTTAAAATGTTGAGCTTTGGATCGCGAAACATGGTGAATAAAACAGCTGGAATAAAAATAAATAATATTAGAGTTTCATAAACCAATAAAACTACTTTAAATTACTTACCAGCGTGATGGTTTTCAAGAGGAGAAATGTCGTTGTAGATGATCGTTAAATCTGTACTCGCGTTTATTTGGTAGGCGTTGTTCATACCCGGATGATCAAGATCATGCTGGTAAATAAATTCCCTAAGCAATAGTTATTGATTTCAAAATTCAAATCACTCACTCCAATAGTAGCACAAATTAAAGCCAATTTTTCAAGAGGCGTCAACTTCGAAATTGTACCAGTCACATTGAGAATGCCATACATCTGTAATTGAAAACTGCATTAAACTACAAATATATTCAGAGAATTCAAAGTGTGATATACCATTTGAGTTACACAAAAACAATGTTTAAAGTTATGAAATGGATTCGCGTTGTATGTCACGCTAACTCTTGCTAGAAAGTTTCTCAAAACATGAAGATTGATGTTAAATGTCTTGATAAGATCCAATTCTGCAAACATGTTTTCCATCAATCCAATAAGCTCAACTTCCGTATAATCCCATATGTTAAAGGTTGGATGCTTAAGGTGCTCAGTTACATGAGAAGTGAAGACAGGGCGTGGAGTTGCCAGGATTTTTTCGACAGTTTCCGAATCATATTGACTGCAACGGAGTAATGCCAGATGAAAAGTTGGGTCCGCATTTGGTTTTTGAGACTAATGAAAAAGTAAAATCAGAATAGAAATAATAATGCACATAATAACACGTACAGCCGAGGGAGGAGCTGGAGGAATTGATATGACACCTGAAGCCAACTCGGCCGAAGGTATTACAGAGTTGCTGGCAATGGAAGCCATGCGATTTCCAAGATCCGTTTTGGAACTGGTTGGAATTCTTTTTTCAAGTTCTAATACCTCATTTTTCAGTTTCGGAACTTCACCCATAACACTTGCAGTCGCTTTAAGTGACTCCATAAGTTTTTTCGATTCATCAGGAGCAATTCGTGAAGTTTTTGGAACTAAAAAAAAAATATTTAAGAAATCAAAGATAAAATAAAATAAATAAAAATATCGCAATGTACCTAGCTTAACCCACAATTGATATGGAGTTTCACCTGAGTTTTTTGGAATATTCGGGCCAATAGGAAGTAAAGTTTTTGCTCCACTATACAGCTTCAAAACCGTATCATAGTCTGTATTCTGTTCTGATACTTCAGCTGCAGCGCAAAGAACCGACTTTATCTCCTTCGTCGTGTGGTTTGGTCTAATGCGAATCGATTCCACCTTTTTTCTGTCGTTTACCCTGACGAATATTTGAGAAGCGACGGTCATTTTCTAGTCGCTTTTTCTGCCCTTTGTTTGCTTTCAAGTTGCCGCCGTCCATTGTTGCCTTCACAAATTTTGAAGGAATTTCACAGTAAAATTTTTGATAAGCCAATTCTGAATGAGAGCCCCGTTCCACCATTTTCCAAGTGAAAGTCGTCATCACTTATTTTAATTTTACAGTTTTTTTCTTGCGACAACAAAAAAATGGCCGATTTTGACTTTGGACAGAAAAGTCTGCTGCAAAGTCCACCGAAAGTTTACTACATTTTTTGATTTTCAAAGTCAAGTCTCGTTCAAATTCGAATGGACAAAATTTAACGTGGTTGTTGAAAGCGGGAAAACTGCTGATAAAGAAACTAATATTTAATTTCTAGATTTCTACACAGTTTTGGAATAGATGAGAATGATGGTGAAATCAGGAAAAGCCTTGGCAATCCAATTTTCTTTGAATTTACTTGAAATATACTCAGAAATTCTCCTTGTTACTGTAAGTGCACAGCTGTTGGCTACATCGGCTCTGGTCTTTTCATCTACTCTCAGTTTTTGAGTTTTCCAATTGTTTTTGCAACTAGTGAATGCAACAACAAAATTTGGCTTATTTATTTGTCCACTAACACTTGCTTCATTGAGTATTCCGCTTCAATGGTCAATAAATTTTAGAAGACTTTTTAATTGATTTTGGCAAGCACACCAAACAAACAAAGAAAGTTTTGGAACTTTGGTTTTTAAAATTGCTTTTGTAATTTATGTTTTGAATTCATAAAAATGGCTTGCAATTTCTGTTAACCATTTTGGATCATCAACCACACTAACATCTCGTATCCAAGTTCGGTCCGTTTGCAAAACTATTTCGATAAAATTTCAGAAACTCTTTAAAATTCAGAAATACTCATTCCTTACCTTCATTGAATACCACATATCCAGGACTGCGATTGAATAAAACCGATGTCGGATGTATATAACACACTGTTTGCTCGCGAATAGTTTTGTATGACCCATCATGTTGCAGTTTTGCAGCTAAATATAAAGTTTGAGTTCAATATTCACAAAATTAATCTCTAAAACTAACACCTTGCGCAAAGTATCCAGAAACAATTGCTTTTCTTACAGCAACACTATCCCCTCTACATGATCGAATAGTAACACCAAATCTGTAACGAATAGAAACAAATTTACTATCAAAATGAAATGAGATCGGAAAAACAAATAATTCGGCAAACTTTTGAATGTATTTTTCAAGCTGCTTCCGCACAGTAACAGCGCGCACAAGAGCTTTGTAATTAACAAAGCGTTTCGCACACCATTGCGGACTTTGTTTATTCTTGATGAATGCATTGTAAACTTGAGCAAATTTTTTAATAAATTAATACGAGCAAATTTAAATATTCACCATTAAGCTAGTTATTTATTTAGTTATTTTTGAGTTAATTTAAATCCGGAATAATCAAGGCTAACTTACGTAAGTTATATGGTCTCCTTCTTCAACGCTAAACTTTCTTCGTTCTTCTTCTGCATCCAATCGCATATTGGAGGGAGTGACAAATATATTCTGAATAAATTTATATTAACAATTCGTAAAGAATCCAAATAAAAGAAAAAGTTATCTACTTGAACAGTTAAAACAGCTGCAATTGACAGAGTCTCTTCAGCGCACATGAATGCGTGAGAATTAAGCAACTGTTATTGGCCAACGTTTTAGAAAAATGAAGAAGAACTTTCTCAAGTACCATTGCAGCCATAGGCGGATCAACAGGGAATTCAGCTAGTTGTAGTCCAAACGGCATAGTTAAACGTCCATAATCATCTAGCGCTTTTAAGCTATATAGCAACTAGAATGAGTTTTTAATGAGACACTGACAAACATAGAAAAAAAAAGTATTTTAAACCTCCAAAGCTTTTGCCATAGACTCTGCAGACGGTGGTGATAAAAAGTCGAATCGAAGAACGTTCTCAATTCCCATGGCTTTAAGCTGTAAAATGACCGAAACTAGGTCGCTCCTTTGACGAAAAAAAGTCAGTTCAAAAATGCACAGTCAAACACGCCAATACCTTTGCATTTCAGGTATAGAAGTATCAAAAAGGCTTAAATAAGCTTTTTCCGTATACAGCCGAAAGCATTTGCCAGGTTTTGTTCTCCCCGCTCTTCCAGCTCGTTGTTGCGCTGATGCTTTGGAAACTGGCACAATAATCAAACTCTCCATCGCAGTTTTCGGATTATACGCCTTAATTTTAACAACCCCGCAATCAACAACATACACAACACCTTCCTGGAAGTGACGAAACAAATAGAGCAAAATTAAAACAAAAAAAAAAGGGAAAAAAAAATAGTATACAATCGTGATCGACGCTTCAGCAATATTTGTCGCAACAACAACTTTCCGCACACCTTTATTCTCCAAAGACTCAAAAACTAATGCTTGATCTTCCATCGTAAGCCCTCCATAGACAGGAATGGCACGTATCGGCTTCAATTTGGATGATTTCGCAATGTCGTTGATGAGAGATACAACTGTATCGACTTCCTCCCTGCCTGTCAAGAAAATTAATATGTCGCCTGGATCCTCATGCTGATGAATTTGAAGAGTAACTTCAACTGAAGTGTTGACGTAGTTGGGACAGGGACTGTTTAAAAATTGAATGTCGACTGACAAAAAAAGAAAACGCAATCAAATATTGCATCAGGCGACAATCATATTAAAATAAAACAACTTTCACCTGGAAAATTCCTTCCTTCAATTGAAACAATTACTGACGTGTCCTGAGTTTTATCATCACTTGAATTCAAATTGAAGAAATCTCGAAAGACTTGAGCGTCAAGAGTCGCAGAGGAAATGACAACCCGAAGTTCCGGGCGTTTTTTCATTATTCTATTCATGGTTATTGTAAGGGAACTGCCATTGTTTCTAGTGAAATATTTATACTTTTTTAATATTCCTGAGAAAAAAAAGTTAATAAATCTTTTGAAAAAAATTCAAGCATATTTACCAAGCATAATATCCGTATAAAGACTTCGTTCATGGGCTTCATCAATCATAACTGCGGCAAAATTGTCAGATAAGGCAAAACAAAATATGCAAACTCACCAACAGAATATTTTGATAACAGAGGATCCAAAAGGGCCTCGCGAAACAAGATTCCGTCTTGCTCAAAATAGAAAAAAAATGATGATATTGAGAATAAATATATATATGAATTAAAAAAAAAAAAAAAGACCCACCAGTCATGTATTTAATTTTTGTAGTCTCGCTACTCACGTCATCGAAACGAACTGAATATCCAACTTCTTTGCCTAAATCCACGCCCATTTCTTCTGCGACCCTTGCAGCTGAAGAATTGGCAAACAAAAAAAACAACTTAAAACATTGGCGATTTCTTTCCTTTGTTACTTCTCTATCGCTTATTTACATTATTTGCATACCAACAGAAGTAACTGCAATTCGCCTTGGCTGGAAAAAAAATTATTCTGATAGCACAAAAACTAAAAATAAAAACCTGTGAGCAGGCGATAATGCCTTCAGTTGTCCACTTTTCTTCAAATAAATACTGCGGTAACTGAGTTGTTTTCCCAGAACCTACACGAGGAAAAATGGGTGATCATCTGGTTTTTTTGTTGTGTGTTTGTGAGTTACCAGTTGCACCAACAACAACAACAGTCTGAAAAGATTCTACTAGAAACAAAAGCTGTTCGCGAGCGTGGCGGATTGGCAGACGTTGCCGCTGCATGGATATGGGCATTGCACCGGCGGCATTCGAATTTGCCACAACAGCGTCGGAGTCGATTAGGGCTTCGCGGTCATTATTACTGCCTGTTTTTTATTTTTTTTTCGAAAACGGTTCGTTGATTGGAATATTCGTAATTTAGGAATATGGAACCTGGCAGATTCGTCCCCGGCTGTCGACATACGAAAAGCGAGATTAATTTGTTTCGGTTAAAATTGATTGCGCCGCATTCCGTGAAGTTCAATGCCGTCAATCCAAACCAACCTTCCAAAATGCCATCAGTTTTTACTTTTTTTTTTTTTTGAATTTTTTTATTGCTGCTCAGAAACCCTGACTGCACTTCAGTCTTCACCAATGTTGTAATATAGGTAGGCAATTTGTTTTTCATAGTATATTCTTCAATTTTAAATTATTACTTTTCTGACTTTTCGCATTCAAGTGACATTTCCTTCAATTTGCTCATATTCTTTTCAACTGGCGGTTTGGAAATATAATTCTGAATGGGAGGTTTTTCCTCGCCCTTATATTCAACAGCAACAAGCGACACAATGTCCTTCACGCGGTTCCCCATCATCCGTAGTTTATCAAAGTTTATCATATTTTCAACGTATTTCGCATTTCCGTCGTTCATAAAGGTCAGATCTTTGAGATAGATTGCTGATAAATAAAAAATATATGCTTATTTTCGTTGT
Source organism: Physocladia obscura (assembly GCA_027596945.1). Taxonomy (NCBI): domain Eukaryota; kingdom Fungi; phylum Chytridiomycota; class Chytridiomycetes; order Chytridiales; family Chytriomycetaceae; genus Physocladia; species Physocladia obscura. The sequence goes on from JADGJH010001172.1 coordinate 7,781, forward strand.
GTGTTGTTTTTAAAAGTATTTTTTAACACTTACGCAGGAATGGAACAATTGGGGGGACCGCTTTTGCAAGTAAATCCCGATAATTTTTCATATTTCGCGATGGGTCAATAATTTTCTCGAGCTCAGAATACACTGCTTTGGACTTTTCGGGAAGTGCCTGCGGAATTAAGTTGGAATTAAGTGAGTTTTACAAGAAGGAAAATAGAAAGCCGAACCTCCCATGTCTTTTTTAATCGCGAAACGGGTGACAAACCAAGTCCAGACATTAACGAAAACAAAGAAAAAAAGTTGTTCGCTTCTTGGCAAGCCTTATTTTATTTTAGTTATAATTTTAAAACAAAAAAAAACAGAATTAAACCTTGGTTGTTAAAATAAATTTACTCAAGACAGCAACCCTCTTTTTCGCATCTTTTTGCATAACAACCTCTGTCGCAACCCAATACGACTCTTTGTCAAACCGATCGATAAAGAAATTTAAATATGGTGTCATTTCGCGATCGCTACCCCAGATTTGATGCAAAAATTCTATTGGATGAATATTTCGAAATAACTTGAAATTATGTATGCAAATTTGGTGGCTCAAAACGTCCGGTGTTAATTCCATAATCATACTTTCTAAAATTTTTCCTTTACGTTCAACCATTTTGTAATACGAATACAGTTCATCATATTTTTTTGCCTAATACGTGTAGAGAAAAATTAATAAAAACATAAATTATCAAGAAAATTTCTTTGTTTTATGCCTGCGATTCTATGAGATTCAAGAGAGCAGAACTTTGGGATCTTATGGTAATATCGTCGCTATACAAAAACTCTTGAGCGAATAGCTCTAATTGTGTCCTAAGCTCTGAACTCGATGCAAAGTCATGCCATTGAGTTTGAACCCATAAAGTCAAAGCAGAAGCAACACTTATTTGCAATAAAGAATTGGCTGACAATAGGTATATAAATATAAAACAGTATTACCATTTCTGGATCGGAATTTTCATTATGCTGTAGTATTCAAGTTCTTCGGCAGTGCCGTTTTCGGGTGGTACACAGTTATATCGGGAGACTAGTTGACGAAAAAATTCTTCTGCCGGCATAAAATACCTATATGTTAGCAGAAAAGTTTCAACAAATGCATGATCTGGAGTGAAAAATGTTCGTTAATTTGCTGTTTTTGATGAATAACAAACCATTCAATTCCGGAAAGGTTAATCTCGCAACTAATTTATGAGGAGCGCCTGCCATAATTTGCAATCTTGCAAGCAAAAAATAAATAAGTAGATTTATGCGAAAGATTCTCACCGTCCTTGAATGGTTTGCATCATCAGTATATCAACTCCATCTTCACTAAAATAGGTAGACCGATATACTTTCGCCTCAGGAACAATGAAAACTTCCTCAACTTTCAATTCATTCACTATAGATCCCAAAGTCCTGTCCATTTCCACTGTTCTTTCAGCTGCATCATTTCGTTGGAAAGTGTGAGAGTCAAAATCAATATCTTCATGCCGCATGCAGATAAATTCAAGAATAGCATCCAAGGGCGAGTCTGTTGGCGCACGGATTGTAATGGAACGGAAGTTTGGGAGAGTGACGAGGAGTGTGGCGTATTGCTTGTCGGGAATGTCGGCGGCAGCAACGGCGGTAGAGTCTAATCGCTTGCTTACTTCTTGAATTCCAGCTGTGTTTGAGCGTGATCGATTTGGGCGAATGCTGAGTTTTTTAAGCGTGGTCCCGTCTTTGGACAGGAATGCAGGTTTTCTTTTTTTCTTGTTTTCAGATGAAAATAATACCAAAAATACATACTGTGCACTGTCTGATCGTTCCATTTTTTCAACACCACTTGCATATGATGGACGACTTTCTGGAAGTATCGAAGACGACACTGAATCTTGGCGCTTAATTGAGCTTGTACTAGCAATACCGGCAGTTCCATTTGACAATATGCTGGTATCAGCTGCAGGGTCTGGTGCAACAGCCGAAAGTGACGTAGTTCCTGGGTTTGAAACTTCCTGATATAATTGAGATGTGGAAAGTTGCCGTTGATTTGGCTGCTGCTTCAACCGCTCAACGCTCGATCGGCCAGATGCTGTCCCACCACTGCTACCAGTAGAAACCTCCATTCCTTTAAATGAAGACACTACGTCATTAGTACTTGGAACTGTCTTTTTGAACATATTTGCTTTCAGCAGATTCGCCGTACTCCCACCTCCAGTTCCAATATTAAACGCGCTGCTATTATTGTTTTTAGCAATACGCATTTCTTCACGCCCTTTCACTAGTACATCACTGTTACTTCCAAAAATTCCTGCGGCTGAGCCACCAGATGCGCCGCCACTATAGACGCCACTGACACGGGAAAGATTTCCATGGCTTACTGTTCCATTGAAGTCGTTTCCTGTAGCTGCAAACGCGTTCGTGTTTGCATCCACGAGTTTGATGAAATCAACGTCCGAAAAATCAGCGAGCCGTTTGCGATGGTCGACAGCATTATTTTCGGTTCCATTACGGTGAACGATGGATAGTTTTAAGTTGGCACCGGGTGTTAGTTGCCGTTTTGCGCATACCGCGTTCAAGATTTCCGAGAACGGCATGGACTGGGTGACTTGGATAACGGTGCTTCCGGCGTTGGAGATGAAGACACGTATATATTTTGGACTTGATGTATCAGGAGCTGGAGGGGAAGGAGGTTCGGTCCAGTTTGAGGGACTGCGTTATTTTTATTTTTTATTTTAATAAGACAGGGACACAACTTTTGAGTGGAGGTTGACTACATTGCCCCTTCGACTGGGTGAAATGCCATAATCGCTTTTGAATGAAAATATATGAAAGATTTAGATGGTGTCGTCTACAATTAGGTTTGCACGGTAGGGCTATTATTCCAAAAAAACTGGCTATTGTCTTCAAAAAAATCCTATCACTTCTTTTTGTTCTTCCAAATCAAAAAATTATTAAAAAAAAAAGCAATGAAAAAAAGAAGAAAAAAAAACGAGAAATATGTCAGATCGTGGAAATTCGGCAGATCCAAACAATGCACCGCAATCAGCGTCAACTTCGAAGGGAACACGAAGCGGTGGATCAAAACGCGTATCCCTGACAAATAGTGGAAATGCGACAATTGGTGATAAGCAAGCTCTTATCGCTACCGTATCAACTCCAACCACAGCCGTGGCTGATACTACACCACCAACAAACGCGATAGTGTATGAAAATACCTACAAAATGAAGCCCGACCGCAAGTTTGTAAAACAGATGCCCACAGAAATTTTTTCGCATAGATTATAATTATATGATTTATTTATTTGACTTTCAATTTTGAAAAGATTTCAGAGTGAACCTGTCCGTAAAATCGCAGAGGAAGTGCTGCAAAGCACGCTTAAAAAAATAAAATACGATTCCAATAAAATTGCCGATCTGACTGCCAAAATTGGAAATGATATTTTGATGGCAGTGAAGAGTTGAGTAATCTATATTAGCATTCCTTGAAAAATTAAATAATCTGCATCTCGGGTTTTTTTTGTTTTTGTTGTTTCTTTTTTTTTCTTTCTTTTTTTGCAGAACTTGAATATGAGAGGTACAAAGTTGTTGTTGACGTGACAATTGGAGAATTTAAGGGGCAAGGAATTCGTGTCGCTTCACGTTCTCTCTGGGACACAACCACAGACACATACACCTCAGCATCCTTCAAAAATGTAATAATAACAGATTAAAAAAAAATTTTTTTTAAAAATTTACCTAGGCTTCCCTTTTTGCTGTCGCAATAGTCTTTGGATGTTATTATGAG
>JADGJH010001173.1:0-11544 GCA_027596945.1 Physocladia obscura
TTTTTTTATTTATTTTTTTTAAAATTTTATTAAATTTTTTAAATTCAATAAAGATTATTTTATAATTAATTTAAGATAATCCATCAATCATCTGAACAAAGAATCTGTCCAGATAAATAAAAATTTCACAAGAAAAAGAAAGAAGAAAATATAAATGAAGGAATGAGGAAAAAAAACAATTAACATACCGATGTGCGGTAAAAATCGAAAGCTTTTTTTGATTTGACTGCTCTATTAATGTATGCAAAGAGCATGGGCAGTACTCAAACACAAGATACCACTTCAGAACAACAACTTTTTTTTCTGCAACTGAACCATCATCATAAGTCCACGTAATCGGGTCATTTTCAATCGATGAAAACCAATTAAATATGCCAACATTCCCTTCATCGTCTTCTACTTTACAATATACATCAATTAATGTAATGACGTTTTGATGTTTCATTCGTCGAAGAAGCTTTATTTCACTGATGTTTTTTTTTATTTTTATTTTTTAAAAAATACATGAAAAAACGTTAAACAGAGATACCTGAGAGCATTTTCAACGCCGTTTGGAATTTTTCGGAGTCGTTTTTTGTTGATAATTTTAATGGCGACTCGTTTTAGTGTTTCTGTACACAATCCTTCTTTTACCTTCCCATAAGCGCCTTTTCCAATTTGATTTCCCATTATATAAGGCCCAATAACCTTTACAACTATTTTTGGAGTCCCATAGTCAATCTCACTAGATCCAATTTTCGTTATAAAGTTTGAACTGGCATGGCGTTGGCTAAACATAACATAATCATAATAATCATTATTTTCACCACGTATTGGAATTGCTGTTGAGTGTGTCTCTGACGGCCTTTCGTCGTGCGTTTCTAGAATCTCTAAATTGGAATTAGAAGGGAACTTTGCAGTCAGTGGAATTGATTCTGACACTCCTCGGAGCTGGCTTCTGCTTTTACGTGCCTCCGAATTTGTTAAAGATTGGTCTGCTATTTCGTTTTTCCAAATCACGGAGCTGGAGCGTTTATAATTGCTTGGTAAGGAACGGACATCCCCAGCAATATTATTTGGGTTCGATGAAATTACAGATTTCTTGGGAAACATGTATATTACAGGTTTCTCAACTCCATTATTTATGCTTGAAATCCGTGCTTCAACGGGTGCATTCGATTTTTGGTCGCTGTTCAAGATGCCAGCTAAAGCCGCTGTTGCACTAGACGCCTCTCCAACTGAAGGAACACCAATACTGTAATTTTCAGAAACTCTATTCTTCATCATTGGGGTTGATTGATAAACTGCAGCTGCATTTGAAGTGTCGTGGAGTCCTTCGCCCATTGATTTTCGAAGAGTTGCTTGAACTCGCGCAGTATTACCTTGCTGAGAAACCTTTTTCTTCACTGCCAAAGACGTTGAACTCATGAATTCTTTTTTTTTCTGTTTGGAACTTTCTTCTTTGCTGTTATCCGTGTCGTTTTCATGTGTAGTCGACGCTTTTAATTTGATTGAATAATAGTTCTGAGGATTTTCGGCTCTCATACTCAAACTGCGACCGGGAAGTTTGATTGGAAGCGGATGAATATTGTTTTCAGTGTCAATAGCATTTACGATATTTGTTTCTGGCGCAATATTTTCGAAGTTCACTTTCGCAATTTGAGGCATACTTCTTCTGCTTGTGGATAATGATTGTGTGTTCTCTAGGGTTCGTTCTACAGAATCGGCTGGTTTAATTCTGGATGTTGATATACTGTCGCTGCAGTTCGTGGAAATTTTTGAAGCTTCACTATCATTGAAGCCAGTAAATACTGCAAATGCTTGAGGTTGTTGAAACTGTTGTTGCTCTGCTGATGAACGGGAGGTTTTTCGCGTGGATTTCAAGGCGCTTTTCGCCAAAGATTTGGGACTGCTTGAGGTCAAATTTTGTGCAATTGATGACGCGCTTTGGTTTCTCAATTCAAAATCGACATTGTTGCTTTCGCTGATGCTTTGCTCAAGCGCCGCAAAACAATCGTTTAGTTGAGTCTCCTGGACAGGTGCAGCAGCCGAAAATTTATCAACTAAATTGTTACTTTCATCCAGTCCAGCATTTTTTAATGTATCCGAACAATTGATTGCATGGCTATCGTCGTTTGGCATTGGCATTTGAGCCCTTGATCAAAATTTTTTTTAAATGAAAATCTTTCTTGAAAACAATGGCTCTTGTTTTTTCTCTGTAGACACTTGAATGTCAGAAGAACACACGGGTCAATATCTTCAAGGAAATAGACCACAAACTGATGGTATTGTGAGATCTTTATCAACTTCTCGATTAGGGAGGCAACCATCGAGCACCAATATTCAGTCGGCAAATCTTTTGCCAAGACTGCCTCATTTTCCTATTCAAAATAAAAATGATGTTCAAAATGCTACCATAGAGGTATTGGTTTTATTTGGGTAACGGATTAAATTTTAAAGCTGTTTTTTTTATTTATTTAGATTTCAAACAAAGAGGCAACGGTATTTTCTGAGACAATGTCTCCTGCCAGTACAAGCACAAACAATATCGAACGGCAAGAGCATGAATACGAAATTGTTAGAGCGAGCGGTCTTCGCCGAAAAACTATACTAATAGATCTTCACGACCCGGAAGCTCCAATTTCCAGACTTTTGACATATGGAGAAGAGTATCCTGCCAGTTCACAAATTTCTGTTGTTTCCGAAAATATAGAAGAAGATCAAAACAGTAACCCTACAACACCTGCTGGTTCACGAAAAGTTTCTTTAGCCAATGAAATTGCAGGCAGTACGAGTGCAGTCATTGGAAGGCGCAAAACAAGTATCTTGTTCAACACACGAAACACAAATATGAGCACAATAGAAAGCACGCCTAATCTTGGAGAAGGAATCAAACGACAGCAGAGTGTTTCATTCGCTGCAGATTACGAGCCAAAAAGATCTAGTTCAATTACTCCCGCCAAACAAGGTTCGTTCAGTCCAGCTAAAAGCTCCCGAGAAGGATCAATGAATCAAAGTCGCAGAAGTACTGCAAGCCTCTTTGCCACTCCACCACAATACAATAATTTGCAAAATAAATCAGTTCCAGAAAATGGAGTAGTTGGTTTCAATTTTCCTGTTCATACATCTGATGTTGGTGGAAGATTATTTCCAATCAAACAACCGGAAAATCGAATAACTTCGATGACTGTCGGAATTAAAGACACGCCTGTTAATATAGTGAATGCAAAAGTTCCTGCGGGCCCGAATCACGCTGTTTTAGCAGAAGCTCGTCGAAGATGTCGTGACAGAAATGCAGATGTTCTGGCGATGGTTGGCACTTACGATCCATGGCCAATATTTTGGCCGAACGCGAAACAAGAGAAGGAAAAAAGAATGAAAAAAGGAAGACCAACAGGCGATGAATGGAAGAGAAATCAAGAAAATGTTCCAAAAGATGTCGAAAAGGTAGATTTTTACAGGTTAACACAACTAAAAAAATTGCAAACTTTTGTTAATATAAATTATTTTGTTTGAAGGTCAAACTTGGTCCTGGTTGCTATGAACCTATTTTAAGAATAATAGGGCCATCACAACCAAGATGTACAGTTTTCAAAAGCAAAGTTCGAAGATTTTATGAAATAACGGAAGGAGGAACTACATTTCTCGGCCCTGGAACTTATGAAGTTAAAAAAAAAAAAATTCCTTCAGTTTCTTTGTGTTACATGCCTTGTTAAAAAAAATGCAACACAGATAACTGAAACAAAATTTCAAAATACCGGCGAAGGTTTGTTGATTTTTTATGTCTTTCCTTCAGTGACAATGTATTACAGCAACAATTCCTTGGATCAAAGCGATTGTTCCACGATTAGGTCGAATCTTGGAAAAAACTCCTGCGGCAGTGATGGGAACAGATATGGGGCTGATTGCAAAGATTGGGGACGTACAAGCACCAAAGTTCAGACCCTGTCTCACGCTGGATGACAATCTTTCCAAATCAGCTGGGGCAGAAGCTTCAAAAATTAGTAGTAAATTCAACAGTCGGCATCCGTTTGATACTATTTATTTTATAAAAAAATTATGATCCTTTTTTTTTGGTGAATTTTTTTTTCATGGAAAATGGAAGAAGTGTTTGTCGCGCTTTTTCAGGTTTGCAATTGTTTCGGATTGAAGGTTATGACTTTTAGCATATAGATAAACGGAGCTCGAGAATCTGTTGAATCTATTCTGACTCAGTTCTTACCATCGAATAAAGGCGGAAAGACAATCGCCGATGTTTCGAGCATTCCATCCGCAACAGCTGCGATTAAAGCTGCGATTCGGCTTGGATTGCTCCCCCCCGAAATTATATCTTCATACTTGGAGCGTTATTTAAAGCTTGTTCAATCATCTCCGACTTCGCCGGCACGTCTCGAAGCCGAAAGTTTATGCTGCACCCTTTCCAACACATTTCTTGCTTCAACAATTTTAGATATCACCGCGACATTCAATCTGGTAGTCTCCGAACGAGCCGAACCTTTAATTCAGTCTCTTTCCTACAAGACAGATCTGTTGGTCAATATTCTGGAAAATGAGGCCTCAATAGCAAATAATTCGCTCACCGAACTACTTTCGCTTTCCTTGCACATTTCGCTTTCGCCAGATTATCCACGTTCTGTTCAATCGCGACTGGTTTCCACCGTCGTCCCTCTTTTTTTCAATTATCTGCAAGCAGACCTAGTTTGCAACGAAATTTGGAACACGATTACAGTTTCTTCACTCAAGAATACGAGATCTCAAACTTTTATCATGGCAATCTTAGTTCACAATTTCAATCATTTTTTTGGCTTGACATCAAAGTCGATTGAAAAGGAAAAATTCGAGCCACCAAAATCGTCGCAGAAAAAGAAGCTTCGACGGCAAAACGCAAAAGAAGGCATAATGAGTGACGGTGGGCGACTTGGCGATGGGACAATTGTCAATGAAAAAGACGACGATAGAATAGATTGGGACGAACTAGAGATTGGTTCCTTCCCAGTATTAGATTTGCGCCACAGAACCGAATTTTGGGAACTGATTCACAATGGTCTCGTTTGCGGAGAACATTTGATTGAAAAATATTGCCTATTTTTGCTGAAGCGAGTTGTCGATTATTGCTCGAAATCAAAGGATGATATTGAAATTCCAGGGTCAGTTCAACTGATGAAATGCATTCGTTTTGTCTGATTAAAAAACTCTTCATTAGATTTTTCATTTGGAGAAATACTGCAAATTCGGCGCAAAAATCTCTCTGGAATGATTATTTTGTAGTTTTTGATATCTTGCGAGAGAGTGGCACCCATTTAATAGAGGTATTGTGACTTCTTTTTCTTTTTTTTTTTTTTTTCCTCCCTTCAATTTTTTAAACGCAAATAGCCTGCTATTCCCAAGCTCTCTTTCTTTCTTCCAGACCTTTCATCTTGGTGGATCGTTTTAATGAAGCGCGGAATCAAAAATAATACAGCACCAGTGAGAAAACGAATACTAGAGTACTTAATATCAAGCTCTGATGTGAACGTCATTCAAACCCTATGCAGCTCGGTTGGGAACTCTTTTTTATTTGGTAACAATTTGCGTTACAGAAAATATTATTATTAATAAATACACCATACGCATAGATTCTTTAATTCCTCAGCTGGAAACTGCGTCTCTCTATAATGTTTCTGGATTGGGATCTTTTGTTTCTCCTTTTGGGGAAAAGGTGCGAATGTTCATCAAACAGATTACATACCTGTCGAGTGACAAGCCAAAGTGTCTTGATCTTCTCATAACGTTTTGCGTCAATTTTTCGGCTCGAGCTTCTTGCATATACGTTCTTATGGGACTCAATGATGTTGCTACGGAAATTGGAACTGAAAGCAATTTTGCCGTTCTCGGCCCAAAAACTGTTTCAAAATTTTCGGAAATGATGATGAGCAATCGAGCAGCGTCGATTTGGACGTAAGCGTTTTTTTCTTCTTTAAATTTAATTCATTGTACTGTAATACTGAATAGTAAAAACTTCAGCAAATTTGATGCTCAACAACTGTTTTGCAAACTTGCAACCAACATTGTTATCACCTTCTCTGATTCCAAACTATTTACGTTCAAGGATATTAGTGCTATTCTTCGCGGCCTATATCAAACACCAGCCTCACCATTGTTTGACAAAACACGAGCCTGGTGTTTAAAAGGATTTGGAGCAAAAAAAGCAGGAAATCAATGGCTTTCTTCAGAAATCTCGGTTGCTGTTAAATTGCAACTAACTGCAGATACAACTGTGAGCATGGACTTAAATGGGGCTGAAAATATTGCATCAATGGTGGCATTATTATTTCGTAATCTTCCAGATCTACGTTTGGCACTCAAACCTCTCCTTTCTCGCCTTCAAACTTTAAATTCTTCAGCAGCATATGCACCATCTGGAACGAGCCAACGCGCGGTTATTCTCATTTGTGCCATTTTGGATATCTTAACTGACGTTCCAAACTTGGGCACAAACAATGGATTTTCGGCGATTTTCGGACAAGATTTGTCAGAGCTTGTTGTCGTTTGTGTGGCAGCAATCAAGATAGGGAAATATAATGATTCAACTCCCGTGTTTGTTTTGAGAAACTATGCTCGAGTGTTAAAAGAATGTTTCACACAGTATTCAAAATGCTTTGGCGTGGATGTGAGCTTTGTGCGAGAAACTATTCGTGAATTTGTTTTGGCTATTGAAAGCAGTAAACTTCGATTTGGAGATGGAACGCAAACACATCATGATATTTTCTGTAGACTTGTTGGTTTGAAAGTTGCATTTGAGGTCTCAAGATTTTTAAAGCACACGGATATTTCTATCAACAAGGCAGAAAAAATTCTCGAAATCATTTTAAAAGATTTAAAGTGGTTAAAACCTGTGTCAAATGAGTTTGGAATTACTATTACTATTATTATTATCATTATTATTTTAACTTATTCTTTTCGCTGATTCTCTTTTAGAAAAATTAATTGGAGTGAGGTGCAGAATGAAATCCAAATATTCAAATATGAAGCAATGGAAGCGGTGTTGGATTTTATTATTACCGCAAAATACACAATGACTCATAAGTCAGTTGAATTTATTGTTGTGAATTGCTCCGAATCCGTCCGGAAAACATCAAACATTGCGGTTCCGCACATATTCAGGGCACTGACCAGAGTTATTGAAATTGTATCTGCAACTGATTCGGCATTAGAATATCACAATGATGTTATTTGTTCTGTGATTAAGGATGGAATGGACCTTGTTATCGAAAATCTAGTTAATGCAAAAAATTTTGCAATATTATGCGAAGCTTACACAAAAATGGTATTCTGTCCTTCTTTGCTGTATGCATCCGTCAAAAATGAAAAATTGAAATCTGTGATAACTGAGGTAACTTTCTTTTTCGGTGTTATTTTTATTTGTTAATTATGTATGCAGGTTTTTGATGTATTTTTGTCTTTGGCAGAGAGCAAAATTTCTGTCTCAATCATATTTTCTGAGCCTTGTTTTAGTTATTGGTCTTGTGCTGTCAGTGAAGGAAATTTTCATAAAACTGCCTCTCAGAGCTTGTTAGTATTTGCCGATATTTTTATATCATTTCTACTATTTGGACCGACTAGAGATAGAGCTACTGATCAAGATAGAATGGATGCAGTTATTTCTTATAATTTAAAAATGCCATATATTTTGAAATCCTGGAACTCTGCGGAAGTAGAAGATTCATTTGGGTAAGCCAATATTTTATTATTACTTCGTATCTTTTGCTTGAACCTGTTTGTAGAACAACAGAATTGAATTTTAACTGCATGGATTATGTACTTCGCGTGAAAGCAAACGATATATTGTCGCGCTTGAAGCCAGAAAATGAAATTCATCGTGAATTTGGACAATTGGTTCTTTCAAAACTTTTGGATTTGCACTTATCGAACAAGTACTTTGCAAAATTTGAGGCCACTTATGAACACCGTATGCAGACTCGAATTTGGTGTTCAATTCATGTTTTGATTGGATATGTTCTAAATATCGAAGAATTTGCTGAAAAATTTGTCGAAGCTGTCAAAGGCGATTTAATTGTATCAACGCGAAGCCTTCTTGATTGGGCAGCTATACGCGTCTTTTTGAAACACCCGGACGTGACAAGCAAAGCTTGGGATTGTTTGAAAAACTTTGACTTAAAGGCACCGATAATTTGTTCATTTTTCTCAATCTTGAAGCATGTAGGACCATTGCTGCCCAGCTCGCACCAGAAATCGTTCTACGATATGCTTTTTGACAAAATTTTACCTTGGCTTACGTCCAATCATTTTACAATCCGCCTATACGCGCAATACGTCGCATATGAGGCATGGCAGTATTGTTCTACCCACAAACAGCAAAATGGCTTAGAAACAGTTATCGATACGCATGCAAACAGTTTTGGTGCGATAATTAAATTTGTTGAAAAAAATAATGACTGTATAAAGCATCGTAAACAAGCTGTCAAGCTATATTTTGTTGGAGGAGGATTTCATCCAGTCGATGACGTGTCGATGGACTTTATTTTCAGAGGTAGTCTACTGATTTCTGGAATAACAGACGAAGAAAAGATATCTGGTCGAGCATTTGACAGGATTTGCGGGGTGAGTGCGCGGCATTTGAAAACTTTGCACCCTGTTGCGAGGAAGTTCCTGTGGAGTTCAAAATTAATGCAAGAATTGGATGATAATAACGCTGTTAGAGCTGAGGTCCGTGATATTGAAGAAGAATATTTTGAAGTAGCAGGGGGGGAAATGGAGCTTTCATTACAGCGAAAAATTGAACCTTGGGAAACAATGATGGAAAATGACACTGATTTCTCTATTGCAACAAGAATAAAAACTCGAGAGCGATTTCCATTGATTGTTGTCGCTTCGTTGATTACAAAAGCTCCAAATCTGGGAGGACTTTGCCGGTTTGCTTGTTTGTTTAGAAAACACATTTATTTTTCTGACTGCAATCAAAATGATTTATTTTGTAGAACTTGTGAAATCTTCAACACAGAACTATTGGTTGTTGGAGATATGCGTGTGCGTGAAGACCCTTCATTTTTAGTTACAGCAGTGACAGCCGAAAAATGGATGCCAATGCAGGAAGTTCCTTATCGTGGAAACAGCATCAAGGAGTTTCTTATTGAAAGAAAGCAGGCCGGATATGCAATTGTGGGAATTGAGCAAGCTAGCAACAGTGTAAGCTTGAATACTTTTGAATTTCCGCCAAAGGTTGTTCTCTTGCTGGGCAAAGAGAAACTTGGTATCCCGGCAGAATATATGGTGCTGCTGGACCATGTGATTGAGATCGAGCAGTTTGGGGTTGTACGGTCACTGAACGTACATGTGAGCGGTGCGTTGGTGGTGCATGCTTTTGCGAAACAGAGGAGTGTGAAATGAAGGTATTATTTGTTTTTTGTTAAAACTTGAAGGATTCGGATTGTCCATTGTGTTTAGAAGCAAAAAAGAGTCAAAGCGACGCGCTGCTTGGATTAACACCAGAGTAAAATGAGTTTATGTCAACGCTCGAAATATTGGGTGATCAGGTAACCCTTGTTTCGATAATGAAAAACCAGTCATTTCTGTCAAACATACAAGAAATTTTCTGGTGCTCGATCAAAAACTTGAGCTCAATTGTCAAAACTACATCAACATCTCTTGTCGAGAAACGCAGTCACATGCGAAGACGCAACTTGGTTCTTTTTGACGAAGACAACAACGAGCTGTCTGGTATTAATAAAGATGAATCTGCTACGGAAAGTATTATGCTGAGTCTACCACCGCCGTCATCGGAGACTCCTGTTACGACATTGATGAGACGCATTGAGACCACCGTTGGATTCGGCTTCACGAATGTTTTAGACGAATCTGCCGATTCTACATCGTCGCCTTCGTCATCCTCGTCAATCTCACCGTCTACTTTTTCTTCTACATCTGAACCATCAACGCCGAAACGCGTCGCTACGTCAACTTTAACGGAAGAGTCAAAAAATGCATTGATGCATTCGCAAAAACCCACAACAACGACCAATAACGAAGGCGCAGTGTTGCCGCGAATGACAAAAACGGCACATGGCATTGAGCAAATATTTGCGAAAATAGACGATGTGAAAGTTGCACAGCTTGTTGAGATTCTGACGGAAAAAGATGGACAGATCGAGAGACTCGAGCATGACATATTGGGGCTGCGGAGAGTTTTAGGGGATATCGAGGCTAGCGATCAAGTTGAGGTAACCCAAACTCAGATTGCGATACAGGCTTTGACAACGGCTGCCGCTACCGCTGCAGGAAAGAGTAATAGTGATACCGATGACGAAATTGAGAAACGTCGGAAAATGAAAATTATGGATGAAAACAATGGTTTGTTTGTGTTTTATATAAATCATTTGACAAACTCATTGAATCACTATAAAATTTAAAAAAATGCATAATTAGCTGCTCATTCAATGAAACTTGCGCAATTGCAAAGCCAAATAAAACTCTCTAAGCAAGAGTGCGTAAAACTCAAAGAGTTTGTCGAGTTGAATGAACTGGAGGTTGAGCGGTTACGATTGCTGCTTACACAAACAGAAATTCAAGCCCAACAAGCTCAAGTGAATCTTGTTGCTTCTCAAACTGAATGCAAAAAAATTAAGCAAGATAGCGAGGATTTGAAGAAACGAATGCAATCGGCTTTGAAAAAAATTGAAGGTATGTGTTTGTTTTACTTCAATGAACGAACAAAAAAAGAACAAAACATGCAGGCAAAACACTTGAAATAGTAAACTTCCAGCTGAACGCAAGTTCAACAAATTCCAATGTCAACTCCACAAGATCTTCTCTGCCATTAATTTCCGCAACGAGCTTTTTTTCTAATGATCAATCTGCAACATCACCGCTATTCTCAACAAAAAACGAGTTCCAAACCACTGGATTATTTGAAAAGGGTTCACCAAGCCAAGAGCTGTTGCAGGCGCAGTTCGAAAAAATGAATAAAAAGCTTGTTGAAAAGATTCAACAAGTTTCTGCGCTTGAAGCAAAACTAGTTGGCGCAATATCTGCACTACACGTGCACCAAGAAACTCATTTGGCAGCCATCGCTGAAAAGAACGAGGAACTAGAACGGTTGAGTCAGTTCTGTAAACGAGTCGAGTCAGAACGAGATTTCTTCCGTGCCGAGATTTCCAATTTGGAAGGCATGGGAGTTGGCAAAAGCGAAGGTCTGAAAGCAGCGCTCGCGAGAGTGACATTAGAGGCTGAAGATGCAATGCGGATGTTGGAAGCGGATCGAAAAATGCTCGAAGATGCTCTTGAAAGCAAGCGCAATGAAGTTGTCAAATTAAAAGACAAAATTGAAAAAACCAGAAACTCTTTGAAGGAGCGGGACGTGAAGATTTCTGATTTTGAAAAAACCGTTGAAAGTTTGAAGGACAAAATCACGCGTGTTGAATGGCTGGTTGACAAGAAAGACACACAATTAGAAAATTTTGAGCAAGCAGTGAAGGTAACCATCGGAAAACGAAACGCAGCATTGAATTCTTTCGAGAGTACCATTGAAGATCTGGAAGCTTCTCAAAAAAAGGTAATGACGTATTTCTG
>JADGJH010001174.1:0-11530 GCA_027596945.1 Physocladia obscura
CTTTTTTTTTGGCTGTCACTTTTTAAATCTAAATCGCTTGCCGTATGTTATAAAACAATAAAAAAAAATATCCGCTTTCCAAAAAAAAAAAATATATATATATATATATATTGGGACAAACCATGAACACGAGTTCGCGCGGTACTGTTTTTTTGGTACTCTAGAAGTCGTGCCATCTGTTCTTCAGCTTTTCTGAGTGCAGCTAAGTCTTTCTCACTTGTAAGTGTTGGAAATACTGCTTCACTGTCACGTTGGCCACCTGGATTCGTAACTGCAATTGATGCCCTCCCGCCTGCTTTTGCAACATATCGACTACTAGAGTTTTGACCTGGAGCTGGCGCCTTGGTCTTTAATGAATGCTGCTGGGAGTGATGAAATTTCGACGAGGAAGTTTGTCGGGGAACAACTTGGTTTTGGTTGGATTGAATCATTGCAACTTGTTGAAGAGCGGATTCAACAAGAGAGCCGCATGACGGGCATGGTCCTGGGCCCTCGAGATTGCTGAAAAGGAAAAAAGAAGAGCAACAGGCAAAAGCGACAATTTAGTTGAAGTAATAGAAAATAATAAAATGAAATAATAAACCGGAGACTAACCAAATAATTTTTCCACAACTCAAGCAATTGCATAAAAGTCCGTGTTTTGAAGCTGTATAAGAATCAATGAAGAATTCCAAAAAATCTGCTCAACATACCCAAACATTCGCAAATCAATCTGCCATTTAATCCAACGAGATTTCCGACCCGCTCTTTTGCAATAAGAGAGTCAATCGTAGTTGGAACGTAGTTTTTCTTTCCAACAGGTTTTGCTTTTTTCGCAGGTTCAGCAGCAACAGATTGAGCAGAAACGGCAGGCAGCTGTTTCGATGGCAATTTACTGCTGATCAAGTAGCTTTCGTTGTTGTCTTTTTTGCGATAAACTCTGTTCGGATCTTTAAATTTTGTAGCCGAAGATAATGCTGGAGAGGATGCTGGAGACGAGGTTGAATTCGAATTTTGACTTGCACCGAAAGTGTTTGGCGGTAATTTTTGTTGTTGCGCGGATGAAATGGATGAGGAGAAGCATTTTGTGTTTCTTCGCAATGCGAATTCAGAAATAAAATTGAGCGCCGCAGAATCTTCACCGAGGAGTGCCTGTCAGACAAACGCCAAATAAGAAACACAAAACAAAAAGCCCATAATACGAGGTATAAATGAAAAGTGAACAAAATAAAGCGAGTAATTAAATATGAGGTCAGTTTCCAACGGACTCACTAATTCTTACACTCAGCTGGGCTACGGCATCAGAAACAGGCAGCGCAAGAACTGTGCGCGTCAAATCGTCAACGTCGCTTGGTGTACCGGGAGCCGACGGTGCCGCGAGGCCCAGCAGTTTGCAAAGTTCGCGTGTGGTCCAGTTGCTGATTTCCATGACAGCTTTTTCTTATTTTTCTTTTTCATTTCAGAATTCTTCAATAACTGCTATCGCCGACTGGATAATTAATTAATTATTCAATGATATCTTATATGAATGAATCACTTGAGACAACTCAAATGACAAATTGAAGTGCAATTTCCTGAAACATTGAAGGAAATCACTTGGGAAATCAAACAACAAAAGCCTCACACTAAACAGAATTCGACCAATATTTAATGTCATCTTCAAACAACACGATTGTCACAAAGTTTGGTGGAACTTCTGTAGGTTCTGCGGAGCGTATGCTGCAAGTTGCACAGATTGTCGAGTGAGAGAAACCATATGTCCTTATCTCTGTGCTTATCTAACGAAAAACGCCGTCAAAGAAACCTGTCAAAGGATGACAGAACGATTGTAGTTCTTTCCGCAATGAGCAGTTACGTCAAGGCTGAGGGAACCACCAGCATGTAATCCACGTTTTCTCCTTACTCATTCTCTCTAATGCTGAAACAGGCTGTTAGCGGCCGCAGACGACATTCTGCTTCCAAATTCCACTGTTTACTTGGATATTGTTGCAAAGATCGAATCAAATCACCTACTTGCTGTCAACGAGGCCATCAAAAATTCTACTATTAAAGCAGAAGTTTCAAAAGATGTTACTGAATACTGCCAAAAATTGCGTAATTTTATGTCAGCTGCGGAGGTGATGACTGAAAATCTGTCAATGCGTTATTTATCGATTATGCTAATACTGTTTTGTCAATGCGAAGATTATTGATGAAATCTCTCCACGATCGCGAGATATTATTATTTCAGTCGGAGAAAAACTTTCTGCACGCATTTTTGCTGCAGTACTACAAGATAGAGTAAGTTTCTGTCGATTTTCTGTTTATTGCTCGTAGTAAAAATCAAAAAATCCAGGGAGTTAAAGCGTCTTTTGTTAATCTCGATAAACTTGTTGAGCAACAGTTTGACCCTAAAGACATTGATCAATCATTCTATGACTATTTGACCGTTAGATTGACAGAAGTCATTGCGGCATTGGACAATGACAGCGTTCCCGTAGTTACTGGATACTTGGGACCAATTCCAGGATCCATTGTCAACACCATTGGCCGCGGATATACCGATTTGACTGCCGCACTTATTGCAGTTGGAATAAAAGCACGAGAACTCCAAATCTGGAAAGAAGTCGATGGAATTTTCACTGCTGATCCGCGAAAAGCACCAAAAGCCCGACTTCTTTCATCCATCTCTCCTGAAGAGGCAGCCGAATTGACGTACTATGGATCGGAAGTTATTCACCCTTTCACAATGGACCAAGTCATCCGCGCGTCCATTCCAATTCGTATGAAAAACGCGTTCAAGCCCGAAGGCGCGGGGACAGTGATTGTGCCACAGTCAGCCGCGGACATTGCAGCCACTGCGAGGGATGTTGACAGTGCTGTTGCTGTTGCGCGACCGAAAGCTACGGCCATCACGATCAAGGAAAATATCACTGTTCTTAATATTCATTCAAATAGAAAGAGTGTGAGTCATGGGTTCTTTGCAAAAATTTTTACGACGTTGGATAGATTTGGAATTGTTGTTGATCTTATTTCGACTTCGGAAGTACATGTGTCGATGGCGCTTGGACCGCATATTGCTGATGAGAAGATTCAGTTGGCTGTTGTTGAGTTGCAGAAACATGCTTTGGTAAGAATTTATTTAAATTGTCGTCAGATTATCAATTTCTTTTCAGGTCGATACGCTTCCAAATATGACCATCTTGTCACTAGTCGGTAGGGAGATGAGGCAAATGGTTGGGGTAGCCGCACTCATGTTTTCTACATTATCCAAACATTCCATTAATTTGGAAATGATTTCTCAAGGGTGTGTGTTGTTTTCAACTCACCTAAATTTTATCAGCTAAAATTTTGTTTTTTTCCTAGTGCTTCTGAAATCAATATTTCATGTGTCATCGACGGATCTAAGGGAGTATTGGCTCTTCGGGTAGTCCATGATGCTTGTATTTTGGGTGATTCAGAATAGAACTTCAATCTGTAGTTCAATTCATCAAAATAATTAATGAATTTTGAAAGTTGATTATGATGAAATAAAAATGCAGACGTATTTTTGTTTTTTGTTTACACATGGTCTATTTATTTTCACGTTGCTGCAATTAAAATGTTGTCTGCATCGATTGTAACAGAGCAGCAAAGAGTTTCATAAAATCCAGATATTCAAATTCGGTCACTTCATTCGGATGCGCTGCAAAGGCTTCATACTGGCGAATATATGATTCCGCAATATCTTCGTTGAATGGAATGTTATTCGTATGAAGACGCTGAAAATACGATTCAAGTCGTTTGTTTTTGTCATACGAAATACGGGAATCCCTTAAAGAAACAGTTTCGACTGAAAAAAAAGGAAACTCGATAAATCAGCAACCTTGGTGTTGCGTAATTTGTTGAAACGACAACACTCAACTCAAAACAAACAAGGTTTTCGATATTGCCGTTTTAAAATAGACCGTGCGGCCGTCGTATCGGCCGTATCCGTCCACGTGCATTTCTTCTGGAAGCGGTTTTAATGCAGCACGTATCGATGCACTTTCGGAAAATTTTTTCTGAACATGCTGAAATAGTGTCTACAAAAACAAGAATCGATTAGTTGCAAAATAGGAGGAGTTAAGGTTAAATTATTAAATAAACCCGTGGCATGTCCATTTCGTTGATTGGAACATAATTCCTTGGAATTCGAGATAGGGCGGATTTGATGCGATATTTCCTAGCGGATAGGATTGTGACGGATGCGATGATCTGGTGGGTATCAATATGTTTTATAAGCCAAATAAAGGCACGAAGTGAAGCTGGGGCGTATATCAAGATGCGGGGAAAAAAACCATTAGTAAACAGGCAGCGCCCAGAATAAACAGAAACTTTGTCAGAGCAGAAGCGTCGTTTTTGATGGAAACGATCTGAATAAAGAGATCCAGACCGCACACGCCAACTAACGTCGACTCGAGTGTAATAAATACTAGCAGTGACGACACTGACAGAATCTTGATGCGCATTATTTTTTTGATTTTTATTTGATTTCCAGTTCGCAAATTATTTGAGTGATGGGTGAAACATTCCTGCCATACCGCAACCAAAAACAAACTGATACAGCCTATCTCATTCGCCACACACACAGGAAAACGCAAGAGTTCAAAAAAAATTAAAGTCAAAGTCAAGGTCAAGCTGGACAAGGAGTTTTCGTGTCTCCAATGTAACAACGAAATGTCCGTACAGATACGAATGTGAGTGCATTTTTGCAATATATCAAATTGAATTGATGCCACTTACTCATTTGTTGTTACTCGTTGTTTGTTGGCGTCGTCGCGCGGCTTGCTTCTGTTGTTTTTCAGGGACAAGGCGAATCGAATCGGAAACCTTGAATGCAAAAAATGCGGAGTCACGTTCCAGGCAAAGATCAACGGTTTGTATAAATATACAATGCAATAGATGTAATTGCGGCGGGAGGCTAAACTGCAGGGAAAAGACAAGAAGTTATACACTAAACTTTTCTTTCAGATTTATCGGAAGCTGTGGATGTTTATTCTGATTGGGTTGACGCAGCTGCTGAAGTCAACAGAGATGAAGCCGACGGATATCAACAAGATAGTGGTGGCGGAAATGGAAATAATAATTATGACCAAGATGACGATGAGGAAGACTATTGATTCGATCAATCGAAAAACCAAAAATCGAGCAAATAAAAAAACAATCATATCGCGTCTTCCAATTGAACGAATATTTATTTTGTTTGATGTTGCGCGGTTTATGTACTACCTGGTTAAAAAAATAAATTATATTTGCAAATCATTTTTTCAATGAATTCCTCAGATATATTGTTCATCAAAAGATTGACGAGAATAAAAAATAGTTCTACGGCAAATCTCACAATTCCACAGCTCAGTTGGCTGATGCTGGACGATGCCATTTGAATTCCAGTCTATTGATTAGTCATTGCATCTGTTTTTGGCTCAACTCTTCCAAATTCATGGCTGCATTCAAAAAAAATAATCAGTTGTTGTAGTGCCAAAATGAGACCACAGTTGCAATTTTGTTTGCGTATTGATTGGCATAAATATCGTTGTCTATCTCAATTTGCTCGTAATTATAGCGATTGCGTTATCTTTTTTGAACATTAAGTTCAAAAAGTATTTGCATTGAATTTATGGCATTTCGATCTTTTTTTTTTGATTCTTGGTCAGGGCACCCAAAAAAAATAGAGATTTTGGAAATACGTAAAACTTCGAATGCGTCCCACTCAGTTTGTGCTGCCGGAACAATAAAAATCAAGTTTTTATTAGTTAATATTTGATTCCTGAACGTTGCAGGGAATAAGAAATGGAAAAGTTTCATTTCGCATTTTACGAAATGAAAAAAAGCTATTCTGTTCTTCGAGAAAAAAATTCTTTGACAAAAATGACGACCAACACTCAAAAGCAAAAGTTGATTCCAATGCCGCCCACGTCAGTAACAGTAATGCTCGGCGTTGCGAGTGGCGCGCTAGTACATTATGTCTGTCTAATACAACGCCTGTGGATGGCCCTAACGCCAAAGCTGTCAGCCGTTACATGTGCCGTTTCAGGTGTTTTCGCGTTGTCTGTTTTTGCCGCACTCATGATACTCAGGATCCGTAACGTATACGCTCAGGCTCCAAAATGCAATAACAGCGCAAGCGGTATTACCAAGAAAGAGCAAATGCGTCAGATCGTTTGGTTCTGGTTTGTGCTTTGGGTGGCGGTTGCGTCCGGATATGCGCTGGACGTTGCTTTCGCGTACTGCGTTCTAAATCTGATTGACAGTGAGGGATTTGTGCAGGTTATTGCATCGGATGTTGCGTTCTTTTTTAAGGATTGGTTGGATACTGTTGGTGTCGGCTTTCTTGTTTTGGGCTTTCTGACTGCGTGCGCGCTGAAGCATCTGGATGATGCGGAGGAAGTGGAGGCAGATAAAAATGATACCGATGAAGATGCGCAGTCATTGCTCGAGAATCAAGCTGATGACCAGGATGAAGACGACAAACCATCTGAAAAGGAGGGAAATAGGTTCCCAACTCTGTTACGGGTTTGTGGCACTATGAGTGGACTTTTTGCTGCCACTATATGTTTGGTTATCAAGTCTGCGCCAGCTGGTTTGCCCGTTGAATCTATTACCTCAATCAAGAAATTCGCAGCAATCTGTCTCATGATATACTTCGCTGTCAGTGTTTCAGTTTGTTTTTCAAAGAAAGTGCAAAAAGATGGTGTCTTGTCTCGGAGGGCTGCTGCATTCAACTACGTCCACGGATTTTTCTTTGGAATGCTCCATGCTTCAATATTTGCGTATTTCACGATCCCAAAAACAGCCGAGGCCCGAAATTTGTGGGATGAAATGGTTCTGTCGACATGTTGTGTTCTTATGCTATTCCCAGTGCTGAATTATTTTGGATCTGGCATCGAGAACCAGAAAAATGCGTCTCTTAAAAACAAACCAAGATTATTTGCGGCATCATTCGTCAGAATGATGACCGGAAGTACTGTGAATGTGCTTGGCGCTGCATTTTTCTATTTTCTCGCTACTCGACCGTCAGCGACTCCTCTTGCCGACTCTGATGTGCGCGCATTAGTTTCATGGCAAGTTTTGTTTATTATGATGGGGTTGACTCAACTTTTTGAGTCCTGGTACAAAACTTCATGGAAATCTCTCAAAGCCATGAAGGGGATCAACATTTTTAGAAATGTTCTGTGGACAGTGTTTTTGAACGTGAGTTTTAAGATTGCGGCGGTTTTCTTGATTATTTCTCGGTATGAGTCGATTCCTGAGTCGGCGTTGAAGGTAATGGAATCAACATGTGACTATGTGAAGATGGTGACTTATATTGGTTGTTTTATTGGCTGGGTTGTTGTTGAAGGATTACACTTCTGGACTTGCTTCATCTGATTTGACCTGATTTAGATTTTTCTCTTTGTTCTTCATTTTTTATATCATAAAATAGTTTTAAATTTTCTTTATCTAATACTTCTTTTGTCTTGCAAGTTATCATTGCCTATCTTGCCATGTGCAAGTTTCCTTCAGTTTGATTGTTGTAGGATTCCACAAATTTGTTTTTCTAATTTGTGGCATAACCACCAAATTGGAGTAACTGTAAGAAGATGACAAAATTGTCTGCTTGTACATCATCAAACATGCAAAGTATTGGTAGAAATGCTCTAGATTTTGCAACAATACAAAGCAGTATTTCCGGCATTTTGCAAGTCAAAGGCTTGGTTTCTTTCATGGTGATGATGATTGGCTTGCTGTGCTTGTGGTGTGAGTGGGTGTAGTGTGTGACTGCCACAGCTTGAGATAAAGCACTTGAAGGCTGTGTGTGGTGAAGGAGTGTAGTCCTTATCAGTAGTTTGCAACATGTGAAACCAGCAACTTTTTGCTATTTTTCATTTTCAAAGAATTATTTTTAATTTGGAATTTATTCAAAAAAAAAAAAAAATAATAATGACTCACTTTGAATCAATTCATTATCAAGAATGAATACCACTTAAAAACTGTTGGCAGAGGGGCATTTTTTTAAAATTAAAATTCCTGTGGAATATATATATTTTTCCAAC
Organism: Physocladia obscura; assembly: GCA_027596945.1. Lineage (NCBI taxonomy): Eukaryota > Fungi > Chytridiomycota > Chytridiomycetes > Chytridiales > Chytriomycetaceae > Physocladia > Physocladia obscura. The sequence continues at coordinate 8,013 of JADGJH010001174.1, forward strand.
CCTGCCAAGGAGTAGCTGTATTTAATTTGCTTTAATTAAAGCCGGGGGCCGTGGTCGCGCCTTGTGCTGCAACTCAGTGGTGAACTCCTAATAAAATGTTGAATTGAGCCTTTTCTCACTGCGGGTAGAGGCGCAAATTCATTGAAATGGGATAACAGCGAAAATCTGTCTGGACATGGACAACATGGATGCACCAAACACGTCGACACGAACCGGTATCCCAACAACCAACAGCCGCCGCCTGTTACGACAAAGAAGAGTCGTCTCTCCCACGCCATCACGCAGCCTGTTGTGAGCCCCGCGACTTCTTCAGTTCGAGCCAAGCAGCAGCAGAAGACAATCTCTGACTTCTTCGCTCGTCCGCCACGTCATACCCCTCAAACGAGATTTCAATCAAACCCCTCTGTTACGAGAGCTCCTCTTGCTGTCAAATTCAACACAAACATCAATTTAGCATCGACTTCAAAGCCACGTGTTTTGCCATCCTCTTTCACATCGATTCCGCCAAAAGCACCTCGCGTTTCGCCGCCGTTTACAGTGATTAGATTTCTTTTCGTTTTTCTTATTCCATTCTAACACACCACTTTAGGTTCTTCGGGACTCTTCCAATTCAGCCCACGTGACTGCAACAAAGGCGAATATACCGATTCTTGTTAATGACTCAGACGAAGATTTTGAACATGCTGCTCTTATTGCGAATTCTCGAATCCACCAACCAAACCACATCTCGGTTAGTCACGTGACTGTGCCCGATGTATATAAAGCTGCACCTCTTTCTAAACTGCCCTCTTTTTTTTCTTTCCAAAAAACAGACAGCGATGAAGAGACGACGGGAGCAGACGTCGTCGGATGAGGAGAGTGATGAAGGAGTTAAGGTTTGTTTAAATTTTCGGCCAAAACAATTCTTTTTTTTTTAAAAATTATAGAAATAGACTCCGCCAGACGAATATCTTTGCGTCAAACTCACGGACTTTGGAATAAAGAACTGGGCCAAGCTGTTCAATCGAAGAAAAAACCGTATTGTCGAACCACCCAAGAAGAAGTGCAAGAAATGCGACGAGTTGATGGATTGGAGAACGAAAGGGTGTATTGCATTAACCGATGGGAAGTACTATTACGCAAATTACTGTGCAGGTGAATGCATCAAGAGTGTGAATGAACCTGTAAGTGTTTTGATATAAATGTGCCTGGCAACTAACACCCCTTCAGGAATCAATCGATGATTGTGTTGACAAATTCGCTGGTATTGCCCGTGCTGGAGACCTGGCCAATGGATTTGAAGTGAACTGCTCTCCAGAAGAATCACGTAAAATCTTTCGCGATGCATGGGCAAGACACAACAGAAAATGCACGTGTTGCAAAGTGGACCTTCAAGCGTTTGGCAATGGCGCGGCTCAAATCTCTAAACAGCGCAACAAGCCTGGTCTCAGTTACCATGACCCCAATCAGGATTTGGATTTTCTCTGCGTTCCGTGCAACCGGTGATGAGTTCACCATAACATCATTTGCACTGTTTCTAATATTCCATTAAATAGCCTGCGTGATATCTTCTCTGCTCGCGAGGTTCAAGACGTATTCAAGAAGATTCACGAAGCGGCGCAGAAGCCTGCTGTTCATCGTCAGCCAACTCCAACCGAAATCACGCGCATCAAAGCAATGAGAAAGGATAACTACGCCAAGGAGGACCGCGAAATCGTTAAAACCGTCAAACGAAACAATTGGTCTGTGTCACCCACCGCGAAATCTACAGCTACATCCGATGACTTGATTGCGATTGCCAAGAAAGCGGGTTGTATCGGCATGCACAGTTAGTCATTCCTTTCATATTTTAACATACGTTGCTGACCAACTTAACAGGTGGAATTGAGGGCAAGTTTACGGTTGGAAAAGACATTTTCAAGTTGGGCTTTGACCGTAAGATTTCAACAACATTTGACGTCGACGGCAAGAAAATCAAGTGGCTGCATTCGCGTGGGAATTTGCAGTTAGAACTCTCTTGTATCAACGCTGCGCGCAACTCGTTGTCTGTGGATGAGTTTTCGGTTTGGATTGACAGAATTAAACAAGGACTTTTTCGTTAGCGGATAGGACCAGGACTGTTCTTTGCGCAGGACCTATTCTTTGCTTTTATGACATTATTGCATGATGATTACACGTTTCGCTAAATAGTTCCGCTTAATAGAATGGTTGTTGAAAAATTCCAGCTGAATGGAATTTTTGTTCCAAAAATAGTCAATCTAGAAAACGTTAAACAATGGCACTTGATGCCAGTCGCGACGCGTTTGCCAAATGGATGAGAGGGGAGCTTCAGAAGCCTCAACAAGAGTTCCACGAAGATTTGCAGCGTATTAGATTGAACTGGATTTACCCAATCCTACGTGAGTTCAACAGATTACCAGAACAAGACGCAGATAGTAGCGAAAGCGATGATGGCACTTACGTTGGACGGGCTACAAAAGCCATTTGCCGTCTCCTACCCTGTCACTTGAACCCTTCCCTCGTAACCTACCTGTTCAACCAAGGCCAACTAGCACAACGTCTTCAGATTCGGGCCCAACTGAACCTACCCGGACGGAGGGAGCTATTCCGCGCCATCTCGCTTCAACTCGCATAGAGCCTGTCATTGACCCATTTCAAGATGTGAAGTCATTGCTGCAAAAGTATGGCCCTCTGGCAAGCAAGAGATATACAACAACACGGCAAGAGTTCTCTGATTCATACGATACGCCTGTTTCTGCGGAAAGACGGAGATATCAAGGCTCCGATGTCGCGGAAATGAAAATGAGATTGACCGAACAGATTCGCCAAAGCCTGTATTATGTCGCAGCTATGACTAATAAAACCAACGGATATCATCTCTTCATTGGCGAAAAACTGATTCAACTTCTTGATGAGTTTCGAAAGGTAAAATTTATGGCTACATTGCCTGGGACTAATACTCTCATAGAACTCGAAACCTAAAGCGGAACAATTTGCTGATTTTCTGGAGCATATCAATTCAGAATTTCGATTGAAGCGTTCATCCTTTTACGTTTACAAAAACTTTGCGGAGTTCGTTTGCAAGTATCCGCGTTTCTCATTTGTCCCGATGTACTTTACTACGATTGTAAAAAACACCAAAAAGTTTGAAGCGTGGTTTGATTCAAATGAATGTGGGCAGTTAGGGGATACTGATATGTTATCAGCTGCATTTTGGAAGGATACACCAGCTGGGCTTCACACACACGATACAACCTTTGCGTTTGAAGTTGATGATGAAGGGTTGCTTGCTGACACTGACTTGGAAGATTTCGTTGAAGATTGACTTTGCCTGTTGTTTTGCACCTTTTTTATATTTGATTTGAAAGCTAGCTACTCAGTACCATGTTTGAAAAAATCCAGCCAGATGGACTTTTTAAAAAAAATTGAATTTTATTCAAAAACTATTTTATTTAGCAATAGTATAAATGTTTTCCTTGAATAAAGTGCGTGATTTCTATCAAAGTATACATCTGTTTGAGCCAAATGAATTTGCATTG
>JADGJH010001177.1:0-11503 GCA_027596945.1 Physocladia obscura
CAAAAGACTTTCTCTCCCTGTTTAATAAAATATGAAAAGATGATTCATGAAAAACGCAAAACGCAAAACAAAAAAATGAAAAAAAAAAAAAATAAATCCAGCTTTGTTTTCTTCTCCCCATCAAATTGAGAATCATCCTCGACGCCCATGAACAAGAATTGTGTTTCGTAGAAGCGCTTGATCAACAGTTGCACGTATAGCTGCCGAATGGAATGGAAAAGAAACTTTGAGCAGAGACTCATTTTTACTGATACCTGATACAAGTTCTTGCTCAGCATCATTCACATCCTCTTGGGTCTCTTGTGTCAAAGAAACCTGCTCATTCAGCAGAAGCTCACGGAGAGAGTTATTGTATGGCAGTGCTTTAGCTATTGCTTTTATCTATTAAAAGCCAAACAAACAAACGAAAAAAAAAGAAAAAAAGGTCAGTTTAAAAATATTAATTTTTTCACTCTGCCTTTACCCCTGCTGATCCAATAAAATTTCCATCAAGATTGAGAATACGTAATGCAGTGTTGATTTTAAGTGCCGTTGCAAATTCAATTGCAACTTGAGTTTCCAATTGGGTGTTTTGCAAATTCAACTGAACAAGGTATGTATTTGTTGCAAGAGCCTTAGCTAACGTGAGAGCTCGTGCAGTTGTCAATACTAGACTGTTTTTTAAACTCAGCCTTTTGCTGTTAAGGAAAAAATTTTATTTTTTAAATTAGTAAGAAAAAATTTTCAAGCAAATCCCACAAATCTGGATCATTGAATTTGACACATTGAGTGGTTCGAAATAGCTCCTGAAGGGCTTGATTTGATGACCGACCATCGCGAGAGTCTGCACTTCTGATTGACGATTCGCGTTTAGAGCGAAAAGCCGCTGTGTGGATCACGTCCGCTGAGAAAACCGTTCCATTAATCGACTTTGAATCTGAATCCCTTTTTTTAAACGACGTCCGAGGGGGTGGCGGTGGAGTAGGAAGTTCGGCTTCGCGGGGTTGCACAAGTGGATCCGGAAGTGGTTCTGTTGGATATGCGTATGTAAGGGACGGTGGTTCAGGGAGCGGCTCTGTTGGATATCCAAACACGCCTGATTCTGATTCCGGTTTTGGCAACGGCTCAGTGGGAAACGTGGTTGTGGTCGATAGTGATGCGGAATCGAGAGTGATAGGAGTGGCACCCTAGTCGTATGAAAAGATTTAGAGATATTTTAATTATCATGCAATTTATAAATTACGTACAGTATAAAGTGGCGAAGGTGTCGTGGATGCATTTGATTGCAATGACTGTGGTGTGCAAATTTGCAGTTGTCACCAAAAATTCGAATCCCCACAAAACCTAACAAACCGGAAGAAGCGAGGTGAATCCACCGCCCATAGACTTTCTGCGCAACGAAGTTGAAGACGTTGCAGCGCGCAGTTCGGGGGTCGTACTCCCGCTTTTGACTTTGGAAAAGAACTTTGAGAAGAGTCTGCTGCTGTTTCGCCCAGTTCAGCCATTCTGATGATCGGGATTCAAAAATGAACCAACCTTCCGGCTATGCTATCACTTCGTTCGGTATTAATACTCTGCATTTCAGAAATCAGCATTCATACACTTAGACATCACTTTCAAAAACAAACCATGTGACTGGTGTTTGACCAAAAAAATGAAATGAAAAAATCTTCATAAAATATGTTGAAATCACATAAAAAAAACAATAAGAGATACAACAAAGCCAACAGAAGCAGTTGCAGTGAGAGAAGAACTCTTTGCTGTGGTGGCTGTTCCTGTTCCAGCTGTAGCTGTAACGCCAGCATTAGCTGTACCAGTGGCTGTTTTGGTCGTTGCTGGAAGTGAAACAGATACAGTTGATGTAACCGTTGGATTGGACGCGTCAATATACGAAAACCCAGTTATCAGGTTGAAATTGACACCCATAAATTTATAGCATCCTGCAGTATCCTGTGTAACATCACAAACTCCTCCCGATCCCGCCGTTCCCGCCTCACAGGTTCTATGATAAATTATGTTAAAACATCGAAAAAAAAAAATATCACCAAGCCTACCTCATGCAGAATTCGTAATCTCCGGCCTAAATTTTTTTTTTTTTTTTCTCAAAAAATAGCGAAAAAGCGAAATAAAAACACGCACCTGTTCAACATAATTGGTGAGACCATTTCCCTTTGAGGTTGGATCAACACCGGAATATGGTTCCTTGCCACATGAGCTGTAAGCAACATTGTCATCTGAAAAAAAAATTAATGTTTGAAGACCAAGCGATCGATCGATATCATCGAACTTACATTGTCCGCCGTCATCATAAGCATTGGGAGCAGACATGGTACAATTAATTTTTAGAAGATCGCAGTCAAGGCTACCAGCAATCTGATAGTACTCGGAACCAGTAACGGTGTAATTTTTAATAACTTGAGCAGAGCGAACACCTCCCCAGGGTAACGCAAGAGACCCTTCTGGCAAGTATGATCCATAGCAATATGATTGTACATAACCCTCAGCTTGAACAATAGTCGGGTAGAGCCCTTTGAGATAGTAGTTGTTTTGCTGCCAAGAGCCAAGACCAGAATCAAAAAAATAAAAACGTCAAAAATTTCAAGCTCCTTCCAAGAAACTCAACACTCAGTTGATTTTCTTACCAAAACGATAGAATTTGGGTTCGGCAAATTGATACAGAAGTTCTATGGCGGTGTAGAATGTGGTCGTGCAGAGTTGTTTTTACAATGATGGTGCAGAAAAACAAACACAAAACACTCACAAGTTCATCCTGAATATAGACCCGTTGACCAACTACTGCAGTGCCAGTGGTATAGTTAAGGGGGATACACGGGTCGGCTGTCGAAATGTAATAATTGTCGACTGTACAGGCGGTAAGGTTTGGGTAGGAGCCAACACAGCAAGTAGGAAGACCGGTTTGTGTAACGCATGGATTACTGGTCACTTGAGCCAAAACCGCAGCGGCAAGCACTGAGAGATAAACGATTGCAATGACGACCATTTTTGGAAACTTGAAAAATGTTGGAAGCGCAATTTTTCAGACCTGAAAGAAAAAAAATTGTTTCGTTTCAAGCTCTCCGGCATCAAATTAATCATCACATTATTGAAAGTTTCAAGAGACTTTTTTTTATGAGTTGAATTTACTTTTTGCGGAATAATGAATCAAACGAGTACATCCCAAATTTTATTTTCAGAAAAAGAGATAAGAAATAAGTAAAATAAACACTCCAACACCCCTCCCTTCCACTCCACTTTTGGTCGCGGTAGTTGCAGTGCTTCCAGCAACTCCAGTTCCAGCAGAATTTACAGTAGTTACAGTTGAAGTTGTGGGGGGTACAGTAGTAGTAGTAGTAGTTGGCGGCAAGCTTACTGACTCACTCGACACAACTGACGGATTGCTGGCATCCGTGTATGTCCAACTAGCGTCATCAAAAGAAACACCCATGAATCTGGTACATCCTTCAGTGTCATGAGTCACGTCGCACGGCAGTCCAACTTCGCGGTTTCCTGGCTCGCATACTCTCTGACAGAATTGCCCATCCCCAGCCATTTCGACATAGTCCTGGAACCCAAGATTACCTGACGCGGTTGCATCAACTCCGGAATACGGTTCCTTTCCGCAGGAAATGAATGGACCGCTGTCGTCTGGAAAGTATCAAGAAATTACTGTCAAAAACAAAACCCATATATAATTAAAAAAATGCTTACATTGGCCGCCATCATCGTACGCATCCGGAGAAGATGCTGTGCAGTTCACGTGCAGAACGTCACAATCCAAAGCTCCATGGATCTGGTAGTAGTTCTGCCCAGTAACAGTAAAGTTTTTGAGGACGTGGGCAAAAAGGATTCCGCCGTCCGGCAATTTGAGTGACCCGGGCGGCAAATAATCTCCCATGCAAAACGACTGAACGTATCCTTCTGCATCAACAATCGTTGGGTAAAGACCTTTATTGTAGTAATTGTTTTGCTGCATATTGATTTGTAAGATAGACAGTAACAGTAAAAAAAACAGCATTTTTATGTTGTTACCAAATATATTGACGACGGGTTCGGCAAATTAATGCAGAAGTTCTAAGATGAAGAAGTCAGAAATTTTGAGGGGGCATTTTCCAAAAATAGAAACCAATAATCACCGTCTCATCTTTGATGTACACATACTGCCCGGAAACGACTCCATTATTCAAAGATAATGGCATACACTCGTCCACCAACGATCCAAGATACCAATTGTCTTGAACGCACGCTGTAATGTTTGGGTCTACGCCAAAAAAAAAAAAAACCCAAGAACGGGTTCAATCAAATTTAGAACAACTTGTTTTTCGGTGAACACAAACTCACAGCTCCCGATACAACAGTCTGGCAGTCCTGGTTGCGTAACGCAGGGATCGGATGTGACTTGGGCACTGACAATAGCGGTGCTTGCAACGACTGAAAGAACAGCAGAGAGAAGCATGGGTTTGGAAGAATTTTTGAAAGAAAACACAAATTTGTGAGAAAAAACGCTTTGATTGTTCAAGCCCAAAACAAACACTAAAAAAATAAGTGCGCAAACAACAGCAACCATGCTTTGAATGAAGTACTCAATCCGGACTTATTTTTTAATCCGGAGAATCTATGTTCACACGAATCTTTGGAGCTCAACTCAATTTTTGACCTGTAAAAACTGGACGAAAATTATTTGCCGTTTTTTTTTGTGGATACTCTATGGATAAAAGCTCTGAGAAGGCGACTTGCGGTAGCTTTTCATTGATAAAATAATTTATTATTATTGAATACATCAAAATCTGTGAAATTTTTTTAGACAGGCTCAGGCTAGCCTGCGATGTGAAAAAACGCTATTATGACATATCCATCAAGCTCCCATTTTCACTTCTTCTCCGTATAACTCGAAGTAAAAATCTCCTTGATTTAAATAGAAATAAAAGAAGCAATTGGGTAATAAAGTATATAGATTTCTGTGCATTTTCTCCACCTTTTTCTTACACTCACGTCGACTATATTCTTCACCTTAATCAAAGGTAAGATACCCGTGATGTGTCTTGTGATTCCTTTGATTACAAAATAAAGTGTCTCCAACAGTCGGATTAGGGTTTTTAATTTTGAAATTGAAATTGGTTCATTATACCGTCAAGCATTTTTTGCTTTGGCGTTTCTGCGCTGTTTTTCTTGCACAAAAATGAACTACTGTCAAAGCTTAAACTTATACGTCGGAAGAACTGGCAGATACTTTCGTATCTTTTTAGAAACATTTGGCGAGAGAATATTTATTTCATTTATGAAAGCTGAGCAAAAAAAAAAAAGGTGCAAAGCGATTAAAAAACATATTCGTCAAGCACCCAAGAGGCGTCTGGAAAAAAAAAAAGGGGAGAAAAAGACTGAAAACAAGAATAATAGCCTTTCGTATGTTTAAACTAAAAGCAACAGAACCGCAGCCGCCATTACAGAATCTACAACAACACCCATAAATGCACTACTTTTTGCAGTAGTAGCAGTCCCAGCGGTTCCAGTACTGGAGCCCGAAGCTGTTGCGGAACCAGTCGAGCCCGCAGTCGTCGTTGTCGCAGTCGGGGACGAGCCGGGCGGCAAGGAGACACTAATGGTAGTTGATACACCATTGACATTATTTTGATAAGTAAAGCCTGGAGTGAACGAGACATTCATGAATTTGATGCATCCAGCAGTATCTTGTGTCAAGTCGCACGGAAGCCCGGTTCCTTGCTGATCTTCCTGACAGACACGCATGCAAAAGATTCCATCTCCAGCCTGTTCAACATAATGCGGAAAACCCGGGTTACCAGTAGCGCTTGTGTCGACTCCAGAATAAGGCTCCTTTCCGCAAGATTGAAAGGCACCGTCATCATCTTCAAGAAAAAAAAAACAAGCCCAAAATCAATTAGGAAAGAAAAGAGATATATTTTGCTTGTTTACATTGACCACCGTCATCGTAAGCACCGGGATAAGACTGGGTGCAGTTAATATTCAAAAGGCCACAGTCCATTTGGCCGTGGATTTGAATGTAATTTGCGTTAACGAGGACGTGGGCAGAACGGATGGCGCCGTCAGCAATGGCTTTTGCCCCAGGGGGCAAGTACGAACCAACGCAATATGATTGAACGTAGCCTTCCGCTTGCACGATAGTGGGAAGCAGGCCCTTAAGATAGTAGTTGTTTTGCTGGGGGAAATTGTTTATTAAGCAAAGCAACCCAACTAACGGAGAGGGCACTTACCATAACGATGGAATCAGGATTAGGCAGATTGATGCAAAAGTTCTGTCGGTAAAGTCAGGGTTATGGGGGTTAGTAAGGGCTGAGGGGCAGCATCAAAATCAAAAGGAAAAGACCCGGCGTTACACAACGGGGCTGGAAGGGACACAGCGGATGCATACCTGCTCGTCCTGGATGTAAACTTGTTGGCCGGGAAGCGGAATGGTAGTTGGCTTGCACGGGTCGGGTGTTGAGATGTAGTAGTTTGTGATTGCACATTCCGTTAAGTTGGGGTAGGAGCCGACGCAGCATGTTGGCAACCCGCTTTGCGTAACGCATGGATTGCTGGTCAGTTGCGCCGACACCAACGAGAACGACAGCGAAAGCGAAAGCCCAAGGCCTGTGAACAGTATACTATGAACCATTTCTGTCAAAGATTCTGTTAACTTTTTTCGGCTTTCACTTTTCTGATTTTGGCTTTTGTGTTTGAGTGCTGCCCATTCCAAAATTAAACACTGCGTTCTTTTCTCCATTTCTCCATTTCTCCTTCTTTCTTTCTTTAGATCTTTAGTCAGATGTTGTCTCGTCTGTTAATTTGTTTAATTACCGAAAAACAGTCAATAGAATTGAACCGAAGAAAACTTTCTGTCAATCCTCAACATTTATGCAACTTCGCGCTTGTTACTTGTTACTTGACCCTTGGACTTGCTACTCAGAGGTTTCTCAGTGGCTGCTTGGTGATACAATTCTTTATATTTGAAAATCTTCCTTCTGCATGGACTATTGAATTCTTCCATTTGGACAGTTTTTATTGTTTTTGTAAATATTTCTGGCTGCTTTTGCATTGATGATTTGGAAGAGTCGCCTGATGGCATTTTTCACTTTTTCATGTGTATTTGCGTTTTTGCCTTTTTCAAAAAACAAAACAATGTACGGTAGAGTTGGAGTTGTGGGCAGACAGGCGACGCAGAAACGAGGATACGCGATTGGATCATCACCCGTTACATATAGCCGCGTGGGAGATCAGGTTGCAGTTGCACCGCTTGCTCAGCGAACATCAGCCGGTGCGCGCCTTGACAATGGCGTGCGTGTTGCGGCGCTGGACGGACGTGGCGCTGCGTCGGTGAGTAAACAAATAATTCACCGTTTTGATCTCGTTGTTGTGACCCACTTGCTTTTGCTTGTATGGCGAAGCTACACTCATTCGATAATTATCGTCCTTTGTCATCGACTCTTGAGTTAACTCAATATTAATTTAGTCTGTTGCTCTCGTTATCAACGCGGGCACACGCCACGAAGCATCACTGCAGGTGGCACACGTGCTCAAGGCCACTCTTGTACGCGCGCGCCCGAGTGACACCTTTGTTCGTACTGTACGTGAGTTTGAGCTGCGCGGCAACACACTTCACACGGCTCTCTCGCGCGAGAATCTACTGATCGGCTCCTCGTTTCTGCGTGACGATCTGTGGGTGATTTCTCTTATTAAAAAATATACTCTGGTATTTTATTAAATTCATGTCTTCTGACGTGGTGTTGATACAGCGTTGACGTCGTTCCTGCGCTCGTGTCCAATGTGTTCAATCCGTCGTTCCACGCGTACGAACTGCTTGATGCGCTACCGCTAATTGCAGCGGAGACGCAGTCATCGCTTGCCGACCCGATCACAGCCGTAGAGGACGCTCTGCACCAGACTGCATTCCGACGTGGACTCGGACGCACGCTGTTTGCTAATGACGCCTCGCTGCACAAAGTAACGCGCGCTGACCTCAAGGCGTTTGCGGAGGCACGGTTTACGGCAGACAACATTGTGCTTGTGGGAACGGGGGTTTCACCGGATGAGCTGGTTGCGCAGGGCAACAAAGCGTTTGCAGGGCTGGCGCTGTCGACGGGGTCTGGTTCGTCGGCCTACGCGAGCGGCCCGACGACGTACTTTGGGGGCGAGACGCGGTTGTCGGCCCCCGGGACGTCTTCAGCGCGCTTTGTTATTGGGTTCAAAGGCGTCGGACTAGCGGACGGCAAGGCGCACGCGACGCAGCTGGTGTTACGCGCGCTGCTCGAAGGTGCGCCGCGGGCCAAGTGGGGCTCAGCGAGCGGCCTCCTGGGGCGCGCCACCGCTGACAACGCCGTGCTTGCCTCGGCCTTTTCCACCACGTACTCCGACGCTGGGCTCTTTGGCCTCAACCTCGTGGGCCCCGCTGACCATATTGCTTCAGTGGCAAAGAAGGCTATTTCCGCCCTCCAGTCTGCGGCCTCCTCTGTCTCAGACGCTGACCTTCGCCGCGCTCACAAGGTGACTTGCCTTGATCGTACGATAACCAATATACCAAATGTATTAATATACAATTATACTAAATCTTGATTACTCCGCTACTTAGGCTGCCATTGTCGATGCTGAGTTTGGCTCTACCTCCGATGAACTTACCGCCGACATTGCCAAACAAGTACTCGTGACTGGCTCCTTCTTGACAGCTGCTGAGCTCGCCTCTGCCATCTCCTCCGTCACTGCTGCCGACCTGGTCTCAGCCGCCCAAGCTCTCCTCTCATCTAAAGCCTCGGTTGTTGCCTACGGTGACCTGAACAAGCTCCCATATGCCGATGAACTTTGATTTCTATTCAGCATAAAGTCGCTTTTTTTCCAAGAATAAAATAAAAAAACTTAAAAAATGAGGAAAACAACGAGAGACACAGCGAAAGCAATAAATGGCCTTGTGGTCTTCTGATAGGGTTGCTATATTTAAGGTATTTCATTTTCGAGCCAAGTCGATTCTCGAGTTCGTTACTATTTCAATCGTCCGGAAAATATAACGACAAAATTATTGTATTCTAAAGTAGATATCAAGTTAAAAGAAAGGAAAGTAAAAGAAAACAGGAGTGGATTCAAGGTTTCTGGCATGTGACTCGACATTTGGATTTGGGAGAGAAAAAAATTTCCAAAATTTAAAATTCCCAGAAATTGATGTCTCATTTGCCTGTTAGTACAAGGCGAACGGCTGAGATCAATGGAGGGTTGAAGTTAGATTCAGTGGGTGGTAATGGTAGTGGGGGGAATGGAATGCAGACAGGAACAAATGATTTGGACAATGCAACATCACCCTCCATCGAGTCTGGAACGACTGCAACGGCACCTACAATAGCAACACCACTGTCACAGCTACCCGTTATTTCACCATCATTGACTCTCGACAAAAGACGGAAATCAATCAAACCTTCAACCACGCCAACACCGTCGCGCCACCGCAAACAATCTGTTTCATCGCTACATTCGTCAGTAACAGCCGTTGCCAAGTCGCAGCAAGACAATAGCGGCGGTTGGAACAGCTCTAAAAGCATCCACGAAAAACCACCTCCGTCAGAATCAATTAAACGGTCCAAGTCGTACGCATCGAGTCTGAAAAAGTCAAAGTCCGGCAACATTGTGGTTGGCTCAATCGCTTCGTCAAACGCAGACGAATCCAGCGACAATAACCCAAACAACAGTAATAGCGCCGGACCCGAGTTTGTCAATGGCCAGCACCGCACAGCACGGGCACTGGCAGCGCGCGTGGCCGAGCTGGAGGTGCTGTTGGACACGGCGCACCGCGACCTGTCGTACTCAAACACGGTTTTGGAAACGGTGGAGTCGGATCATCGGTACCAGCTGGATAGTTTGAAAATGGATATGAAGCGCATGGTGGACGAGAAGGACGCGATGATGCAGATGGCCAAGAACGAATATGAGGCAACGATTGCAACGCTGGAGGACGCGGCGAGCGACCTGCGGCTCAAGTGCAAAACGCAGCTGAATGAAATTGAAAAGCTGCATGCGCGCAGTGTGGCGGCCGTGCAGGCATCGGCCGCGTTTGAGATTGAAGTGGTCGCGTTGCGCGCGGAAAGAGAAGTGTGGCGCGGCCAAACGAAACTGCTGCAGGCGGAAATCGGCCGGCTGCAGGGCGAGGCGCACAAGGTGGCCGAACGCGAACTCGAGACCGAGGTGCGCCATGACGCCGAGCTTGCCGATTTGAAGAAATCCGCCGCCAAAGATGTTTCTATCCTTCAAAACGAGCATACTACGCAGATCAAGTCAATCGAGTCTGAATATAAAAATATCATATTCCAGAACGAATCTAATTTAGAAAATTTAAATAATAATCTTACCCTTCAGGTATCAAACCGGTTTGGAAGTATATCTGAATATTAAGGAATATAAACAAAAAACAGATGAAGAAGCTTTCCGATGCCAACACTAAAATTGAATATCTTGAATCGAGACTTCGTACAACTGAACAAGCTCTTGAGAAGGAAAAAATCTCTCACTCTGAAACGATTACAAAGAATGAATTGGAAATGAATGAGTCTACCGCAAAATTCAATGCCACCATTATTGAAAAAGACTCTACTATGGAAGAAATGAATTCTAAAATTGCCTTTCTTGTTAGTTTGTCTTTTTACTTTTTTATTTGAAGTTCCGGATTTTGATATTTCATCAACAGTCGCAAACGTTGGCAATAACCAAAAAGTCCGAATCGAATTTTTTGACCCAACTTAATGATACCACCGAGGAATTAGCGGCAACAAAACTAAACTTTGAAACCACAAACTCCGACTTTAAGAAAGCGATTGAATCTAATGCTGCGGAAGTAGAGTCGCTAAAAAATGATTTCAACACAGCTTTGGCAGTAGAAAAAACAACAATAGTTGCTTTAAATGATCAAATTTCTTCTGTGGTGATTTTATTTTCTTAACCTACCACGAAACTGATTTAATGTTTAACCATTTGAATTTAGTCACATTCGCTTAAACAAACTGAATCAAATGTCGAGCATTTGGAATCTAACTTGATTGAAACCCGTCAATTGCTGGAACAAACAAAGCAAACGTTGGACGAAACGATGGCTCAAAACGAAGCTGAAATCAAAGACTTGAATGTACAGTTCAATAATACTCTATTATCAAAAGAATCAATCATCAGAGACTTAAGCGGAGAAGTGTCCAAACTTGTAGGACCTCTTTTTTTTCTTTTTCTTTTTTTTTTCAATAATCCTACTAAAACCGAATTCTTGAAACAGTTACTAAATATCAAGCAAAACAAAGAGGCGGAAGCAAAGCTTACGTTAAACCTCGCTGAAACTACTCGAGAATTGAAAACGGTGCGAGCAGAATTGGTAGAAAAAATTGCTGAAAATGAACTAAATGTTCAAACTCATATTTCAGAGATTGATGCACAAAGGTCTGAATTCGATACAGTTATTACCGAAAAAGAAAAAGATTTTGCAATATTGAAAAAAAAAAAAAAAAAAATAATAAAATTATTTAAAATATTATTAATCAAAAAAAAATTTTAA
>JADGJH010001178.1:0-11497 GCA_027596945.1 Physocladia obscura
TTTTTTTACTCGCTTCCTCTCATTCCGGTATAAAGATTCACTTGTCTTCAAACATGTACTCACCACTCCTCTTTCAATTCTGGGGAACCCAAAACTTCCTTGACAATCCTGGGACCACTGAGCGGAGGATTCGAGTACATTGGCCTGACGAGAATCTTGATTTGAGAGTCGACACGCTTTGCCTCATCTTTATCGGCAACAACAATGGAAAACAGACCGACGCGCTCTCCATATAGACCCAAATTTTTGGCAAACGACTGTGCAAGTAGGATATTATGGCCTTCGGCAACAAACAGACGAACGGCAAAGGCGTCCTTGGCAGGGGAACCGGACGCAAAACCTTGGTAAGCCATGTCGAAAAAGGCCACGTGCTTTTTGCGTTTAAAAAGGTCACTGAGCTCGCGCCATTGAGATTCAGTGGGATCAACACCGGTGGGGTTGTGGGCACAGGCGTGCAGGAGGACGAGAGATTCGTCAGGGATGCTTGTGAGGTCTTCTTTCAGGCCAGCAAAGTCGAGGGCGATTGTGTTTTTGTCGTAGTAGCGGTATGCGCCAACTTCAAGCTTGGAGTCACGGAAAATGTTGGCGTGGTTTCCCCAACTGTGCGTTACAATTTAGTTATTATCTTAATAAACGCGAAACGGAAAAAAAGAGAAAAAAATTTTGGTAGGAATACTTACGAAGGAGTAGGCAAATAAATCTTCTTTCCGCCGTTTCCGGTGTACCATCGTGAGAGAAACTCGCCGCCAATACGCAGGGCGCCGGTTCCGGACAGTGACTGAGAGGTGACAAGGCGTGCCTGGGTGAGCGCGGGCGAGTCTTCGCCGTACGCGAGCTGAGCGGCGAGCGCGTTGTAAGCGGCCAGGCCGGTGATGCCCAGGTACTCCTTGTCGTTGTTTGCGCTTGCAATACGCTGCTCGGCCTGCTTTACGCACGAGAGAACGTACGGCTTGTTGTTGTCGTCACGGTACGCTCCCACCCCAAGGTTGATCTTTTTTGGCGACGCGTCAGCTCGGAAAGCCTCGCTAACTCCAAGAATTGGATCCGGCGGGCCTGTCAAAGAAGTATTCTTGTTAGTGATTTTATCTAAACCAACACCAACTTCGACTCTAACCTTGTGGAACCTTTGCCCACTGCGAAACACTTCGTTTTGTCGTCGTCAAATTTAGCGTACGTAGGGACGAAACTTTGTACGCTGATGTTGCGAGCCTGTGCATTGTCTTTCTGTTGTTTTTTGTTTTCAAAATTATTAACGATTCATTCTCAAATCGAAGTTGCAGGGCAAGTCGGAAATGAGTCACCACATTGGTATGAATCAGATTAATTTTCGATATTAATTTTGCTACAGCTTGATCATCTTCACTAACCTGAACGTGTTTATTGTTTATGAGGCTGTGTTGAAAAAAAAGTGAAAAAAGTGAAAAAAGTGAAAGAAAAAAAAAATTCAAATCACAAAACCCTCATGGGCTGATTAATAATTCTTCGACTTGTACAGATTGTTATTTTTTTTTATTATTTTTTCAGTGTCTAATTGGTCCGATCATGGCATGAACTCAATTTCTGGAAACACGTCGATCAATGCCTGTTATCATGGGTTATCACATTAAAACGACGACCCTTCAAAAAAAAAAAAAAGAAAAAAAGATAGGTTATGGCTTACCAAACGAGCTTCATCTCCAACCATTGAAAATGAAACAACAGCTTTTTTTAGTCCACGGTTCATAGCGGAAACAATTTGGACCACTGTTCTGTCTCCCAAAGAATTACAGCCCATAAATTCAATTCTTCTCAGCCTAACACACCCAATCAATGCAGGCTCATTCACTTCATAAATCACCAGCCCCGTCTGTGCCGCAATAGTCTCGTTCAAAATCATTTCCTGAGTGACTTGTCCTCCAAACTCGACAACATCAAAATCTTCCAATGAATCAACAAACTCATAATCATCGTCATCATCTGTGCCACTCTCTTCAAAATTGTTGCATTTGACATCGTCTTCCTGCTCTGGAGTAACGACAGTCTCAACCAACTCTCTCCACGCACTCTTTTTTCGCGCCATCGAAACCAGCGGCCGCACCGCGCGTAACTCTTTCATATCTCTTAAAACCAGTGTTTCCAGTCTCCCAAATCGATGCCCCACGAAATTTGCCACGTCGCGACACTTTGTTAAACCCACGCACGTCAACGAAACTAAATTCGCACAGCAAAACTGGCCAATGGCTAAAACACCGAAATCAGACAAATTCAAACTTGGCCCCAGCTCGAGATGCTGTAATGTTTTACTCATTGCCTGTATAATTATAATGAAGCTGCTGTCCGTCAATGTGTGGGCCTCTGAAATTGAGAATGATGTAATGTGAGATATCACCAGCGGGGATGTTAGCGTTTCGAGAAATATCGGCGTGTCAATGTTTCCTGTAGAACTGTGTAGGCCAATGTGAGATAGACGCATTTGACGGCGGCTGTTGCTGTTGTTGTCATGTTGGTTGGTTTGGACCGGTGGTTGTTCTGACTCTGATTCTGATTCGGAAAAGATTGTTTCTAGTGGCGGCGGTGGGGGCTGCGGGACTGTTAGTAGCGCAGCGAAGGCAATCGGTTGCAGATTCATCAGTCCATGTAGTTCTAGCGACGTGAGATTTGTGGAATGTTCTGCAAGAGTAAGAGCTAGTTCTGAACCGCGAAACACACCAACACCTCTGCTGCTAGAGAATGGTGCGCGTGTTGAACGCAAATCTCCTAAATGGAGTTTCGTGAGTAGTGGAAGCGCTTTCACAATGTTGCAAATATCTCTTTCAGTCAGCGTGTGAATTCCAGCAAGTGATACTGACTCTAGATTAGGAGCATTACGAACAAGTACTGTCAAAGACTCAATGGAAAGGTCTGGAGACCACGATATTTTCAGTGACTTGAGATTTTGGAGGCGGATTTCTTGTTTGTTGTAGGTGGTGGTAGTCGCAGAATTCTTGACATTACTTGCGCTTGACCAGCGGCGTAAAATATGTGAAGTAGAGGCCATAGATTGAGTTGACACATATCTTGCTGATGCGGTATTGCTGAAACGTCGCTTTATAGCTGGACTTGTTGGTGCAGATTTGGAAACTACAAAATCCATTTCAAATTCTGGAAACGGTTGAATCGATACGGAGTCAACGACCAGATCCTCTAAAAGACGACATGATGAAATCAATTTCATCCAGTTCTCTGCTGTAATTAAACACGAGAGATTTGAAAGCTTCAGAGTTCGAATAAAACTCGCATAATTATGCATAGAAACTGGTTTTTGCAGTGGAGCACGAAGACAGGTGTCGACGAATCGGAGCCATTTAAAATTATCATTGACTATTGTGTGTTTCCAATACTTTTTAATTGCTGCAGCGTGCCACCTGTTATTTCATCAGTGAAATTCTGAAACATCACAAATAAAAATAAAAATGAAGGTATTTACTTCTTGTCAACGCCCAATAGCGAGTACATTGCTGTTTTTTTGTTCTCTTCAATGTAAGAAATCAGATGCATTACAGTCTCCTGCGGTAGATTCCCACTTTTCTGTTTGCCATCTTCTCCTGGCGTCACAGATGATGGTGATGACGATGATGATAAACTATGCCAAAGCTGTGACGCTAATGCGATTATAGATTCAATACTAGCTTTTTTCAATGAAGATAGACCGCCGTTGGTGTTGACGGCAGAACTTTCTGCGGCGCTGAAGTACATTGTTTCACTCATGGTTCTGGTTTCGTCGTCGTCGTCGTCGTCTGATGAATCATTTGCATGCGAAACAACGGGATCTTGCGGAGGAAAAACTGGCGTGGGCAAGTCTGTGTGCGGCTGCGATGAATTTTTTGGATTGATATCCTTCAAATATACCATAATTGTGATGAATTTTTTTTTGTTTTCAAAAGCTGAAACATTGGGGAGTTTTCATAAAATAAAGCTTGCACAAGAAAAAAGCAAGATATTTTTGGATATATTCTTTGTATGTAAAAAAACAAAAATGAAAACAAAAAAAAAAAATCACTTTTTAACTTGAAAATAAAAAGCTCTGCAGAGCAAAAATGTTCTGTTCTCAACATACTCCAAGAGACAGTTCTCAATGAGATCGTGATATTCTTCGCGTGTAATACCCATAGCTTTGTGCATCCAGTCCTCTAACCCATGCAATGCAGCTCTGCTGTTTCGTCCACTGAGTTTTCCCAGCGGCGTGTCGTCATTGAGTGGCCATTGCACAAGTTTAGTTCCTTTGTTTGAAACATTAGTTGCTACTTCGCTTGCATACCATTCTAAATTGGTGGCAGCATAGCAATCAAGACCGCGTGCTTGCATTGCGCTCAGAATAGATACGCTAATTTTCTGCGCATATGGGCCAGCATTGTAAGTCATTCCATCCGTTTCAACCAACTCTATCCAACCGCCTGGTTTTGTCACGCGGACAAGTTCTTTCAATGCATCTGGAAACTTGTCTCTTGGTACACCCATAACAAGAAAACGCTGGTGGACATAATCGAAGGTATTGTCTTCGTCTATGTTGGAAAAAAAAAAAATTCAACAAAAAAAGAAATATAAAACGGAATTCAATTAAAATCTCACAAGGAAGACGATCCAACACATTCCCGAACTTGATTTTTATGCCGCTATTTCCAGCACTGTCTGCTGTCAAGTTTTCAGCAATGTCAACGCCATGATAGTCGCCGAAAGGATTACTTTTGCTGAGGCTTTCCAACCAGAATCCTTTGGCGCAACCAACATCGAGAACTTTTGCACCATCACGTTTGACCAATTCTTTTGCTTCCGGGCAGACGATATCTCTAAGATTATAGTAAACTAACAAAGTCATTAATTTGATTAAACATACCCCTCAAATCTGGCACGGCAAATGTAATGCTGCGTTTCCAAACGATTCTGTTCGATTTCATCGCTGGGAAGTATATAATCGCTATCCTTATTAGCATGATACCCGCGCATATCAGGTTCCCAAGAATCGGGACTGTTTGGATTCCATACTTTTGCTTGTAGCTTATTGATTTTCGCCGGTGCAAGCTCTTTGGCACTCGCTGATTTTGGCGAAGCACTTGAAATAGACACCTGTGGAGAATAATCGGTTGTTCGATTATTCTGAACGGAATTGACGAGCTGTTTCGCGATATTTTTTGACTGATGAGATCCCATTTTTTTTTTTTGCCAATTTGAGTGAGATTGGATTTCATTGATCACATCACCTACACGCAGCTCATTAAACGAAGACCAACAAAACTATGAAATAAATATTGCGAGTGTAGAATCGACTGACTCCCTTTGATTTGGTGCTGCTTTATCCAATTTGCCGAGTTTAATAATAAAGTAATTGGATTATGTAAGATCTGAAATTATAGCCATGTTCTTCTTCGATTGCAATTCTCAATATATTTAGATCTACAATTATTCCACTAATGGCTACAAACTTGAAATTTTGGAATTATTAAGATTCTCAGAGTCATCCTGATTTAAAAAAAAAATTTTCGGCACAAATTTTAACTAAGATAAAGGTGTCTGTGGAATTATATAATTCCAAAAACACTTCTGCATGACTGTAATCCAAAATATTTCTCTTTTTAAAGCACATCAGTTTAAGCGTCTTAAATAGAGGCAACAAAATATAATTGCCTCATTTCTAAAATTGAACAACACAGTTTAAGAAAATTTCGAGATTTTAAATCTAAACAAATCTTGTTAATATGAAATTATAAAACATAATATTAAATTATAAAACATAATATTATATTAAAATTTCTAGATCAGACTGTTAAATGGAAATTGGGTTAACCTGGGTGTCTCACTAAGATAAAATAAAAAATACAACAGAAAAAAGATGCGCACCAAAACCTAAATAAAATAAATTTTTTAACAGAGAAAAACTCGACTACACCAAAACAATACAACAGGTGCGCGAAATAATCAAACCCGAGAAACCCAGCAAATCCACAACCGCTACAGCCGCCAGCGCGGCTACCCCGCAATCAAAGATCATACTCATTGATCCACACGGCGCTAGATGCATGCTACTGTGTTCCGGACAATATAGCAGCGTGTCTATACTTTTAGCCCGCGGCGATATTATCGGTATTCATTTCCCGTACATTCACGCAGATTGTTTTGATGACGCGGCAACACCGACGATAAAGACTGCGGCTGAACCAACGCGAGACGCCGTGCGGGAGATCGAGTATGGCACGTGGACTGTTTTGGTCCATTTTGGAAGAGACAAGGGGATGAGTGGGAGTTTTGTTGTCGATGATGCAGCGGCGGTGGGTGATTGGACGGCTGGTGGCCATGAAAATCTGGATGAAAGTGATGAAGATGATGATTGTGATGCAGTTGATTTTTCTTGGGCACCAGAAAAGCTTTTATTTGGGGAAGTTAGAGCAGGAATGAAAAATATTAGTCTTATCGGGATAATTGTGCATTTGACCCCAAATGTGAGCTGTGTGCGATTTTTTTTTTCTATTTTTCTTCTGATATGTTTGTTGTTCCTTTTTCTTTTTTTTTTTTCTTATTCAGATACCAATTCAAAAAGGAGACTCTCTATCAGACCGGTTCGGCATCCGTCTTTCAGACCGAACTTCAACCTTAACAACCAGTAGTGGCAACAGTGCCGAAAAACACTACAGCGGAAGCAGCAATATTGTTGATGTTACTTTATGGAGTGAGATTGGGCTTGCAAGCAGGCATCTTCAAATTGGGCAAACTGTTCTCATTCAAAACCTTCGCACCACTCTTATTGGCAAGCCTGATTCTGGAAATAAATGCTATGTGGTCGGAAGTCTTGACTACGGGACTAAAATTTATTGCCGTAATATACACTATACCCTTTTTTTTTTTTAACCATTTAATTTATACTTTTCTTTATTTTTTCATGGCAGTTTCAACTTTACTGGGAATTTTGGCGTCACCTGCTATGCTGAAATACAACACACTTGCTGACGCTTTCAATATTGTCCGAGGTGGATTCTCATGCCGCGCTACTATTAAAGCATGGCGATGTACAGCCGAATTTCCAAACCTTACAGAATACATTCGTAAGGATTTATATTTATTTTATTTAATTTTTTCTGCAGACGATGCATGCAACCGACCCCTAGAATCATCGCCAACAGTTCCCCAACAAAACGCAAATCTATTTTGCAAATTCTGTAATTCCACAGTCCCAGCAGGTGGAGCGTATTATTCTCCGATATTTGGGCTGGATCTCGTCGATGACTCTGTACAGTATGCAACAAACAAAAACAGCGCAAGATATGTTGCAACTGCTGCTGCCACCAGTGTTGGCGGCAGAAAAAACACCAACAGTCTGCAAGTGTTTGTGCACGGGAATATTGCTCAAAAAATTCTTGGAATTGATAAGAAGGGTGTTGGCCACGACGGGACTGGAAATTTCGGCAGCTTTCTGAGATATACTGATGCACTTGACGGACTTGTTGGGAAGCAGTATGATTTTCATGTGTCCGTGTATTCTGAGAGACGGAGTAGTATTGTTTGTCGGCGTGTTGATGCGGTGTTGGCTGTTTGATTGGAATGAATGAAGGCATAGTTTTTATTTCCATCTTTGCGTTGTGTATATATTTGACGACAAAGACGGTTTGTTATTAGGGTTGGTTTGCATCAATTAAAATTTTATTTTGCACTCGAAAAAAAATTATTTCCAATCTATTTTCTGAAATCAATATAATGCTGTTATTGCCGGCAGTTGTCAATGAGATATCTGTCGTGTTTTAAACCCCAGCTTTCCTGTCATGCTCAATTACCTACCTCAAAAGTGCTCATTTATCAATTTATTGATTTGGATATTATTTGAGATGGGAAAGAATTATAACTTTTAACAGTTCGCTTTGGAAGACACTATTTTTTTTTCACAGTTTTTTCTGAGCGCAACAGCATTATACCCCGACGTAAATCTGATAGAAATAATTTTGAATAATGAAAAAAAACCCCCTTTTCTCCAGCACAAAAAATTTGCACTTCAACTTTCTTCGAGCCATCACCCATACAATTTTGTCACCATAGCCTCAAGTCTGATTATTCTTGTTTCGAGTAAGGCTTTGTATTGTCTGTGTTGCTTGTTGTTGTTGCGCATTCGGTAGTAATAAATAATTTTAATTATGAAATGGGTTCTGTTTTTCCTGCCAACCAACACTCATTTTAATGGTGCTTATTATTTTTTTATTTGAATTGAACCAAAGACTCATTCAATGTTAGCTTCCTTGGATTTTTCTGATTGACCTGAATTGTTTTCTAGAAATTTTGTAATGATCCTCCCCCATCTTTACATAATGGCTACGATTTGAAGTTGCTTCGGCAAGATCGTTTTTTAGCTGTTGCTGCTGGTTTTCTTTTGCTGCTTGGTGCGGGACTCCTTGTCGTGTTTGCTGATCCATAAAGCGGGCTTCGATATTGCAAGTTGTAGATCTGCTATTGTCCAAGAGACGCAATGCGTTTTTTTCAAGCTCTTTTGTTGTGGCTTCCAGTGCCAGTTTCTCGTATTTTTTGCACTTATCGCGCTCCTCGTCATGCTCGCGCTGTAATTGATAGTTCCATTTGCCTGTATAATCCAATCCTTGTCGCACTTCTTGATCGATAATACGGGCCTCGATGTCTCGGATCTCTTCTCTGGCAGCATTCAGAAGACGAATAGAGTTTACTAGCCTGAATTCTACCGTGGCATTGAGCGCATTCTGTTCTAACCTCGTGCTCCTTTCCTGTGCCTCTTTAAGCCGATCTTCCAATGTGCTAAATAAAACAAAGGTTTGCAGCAATTCTAAAATTCGTTTATGAACACAAAAAAGCGGGGAAATAAATACAAATAATATGAATGAAAGAATTGATTGTTTTGGCACTATTTTCTTATTTTTTATTCTTTGCTATTATTTTCTTTTGTATTGATTCTCTCGTTTTTTTTTTGTTTTTTTTTTCCCCCCAAAAAAATTTTTTTTGTTGAAATAATAAAAAATAAAAATGAATTGTTGAGAAGCGCTGGCGGGAGTGTGGGAGACGCAGGAGCAGGGCCTTGAGGAGTCAGTCGGTTGAGGACAGATGATGGAAGAGATTTCAAGGAGGAAAAGGAATTATTTTATTTTTGGAACAAAACAGAGTTAAAAAGTGATCCACAGTCACATTCCAACAGGAATTACTCGATCCCTAAGTCTATTGAGTCTGTCTATAAATTTGGTTCAAAGGCAAATAAAAATATAAAAAAAGACGTCAACTGTTCAATGTCAAAATTTAATATGTAATATTTCACATCAATGTGCTTATGAATACAATAATAATAATTTGAACCATGGACTGAAATCAGTATACCCCACCCCACAGTCATGAATATTGCCATCCATCAACTGTTTGCAACTAACCTCACATTATTTACAGTAGACAAAAAAATTGCCAGACAGCATATTGTGAAAATATACTCAATCTCAGCAACTTCTTGAGCACGTTTAGTGAATGTCTTCATTAAGAAAAAGTCCAAAACGTTGGATTTTTTGGACTGAAAATAGACTCAACACAAATGATTTAAATAAGGTCTTCATCAGTGGTATGCTGGCATCTTGGCTTTATGTGGACAATCTCATACCCCTTGATTACTTCACCATTGGACATGCCAAGATGCTCCAATAATTGTTGTCTCGTTAGAAAAGTATGCTTCAAACTATATTCATCAGAACATCCCTTTTGAACAATATAATTGATTACTCAAACTGCTTCTATCCTCTTTTGTTTGAGGTCATCCTTCATGTCTCTTTCCCTGTTCTTTCTTTGCTTAATCTTGTCAAAGTCAGTATCCTTTGTCTTCTTATGCTTTATGCCATTATTAACAACATTAATGTATTCTTTTTTAGTGGTTTGACTTATTAGTGTGTATTGCATGTCTTTCTTCATCTGGCTTCATTCATGAATTGTAAATGGCTCATTTATCAAATCACCCTGTACATGACAGACTGTCAAACAATAATTTACCCAACAGAACAACTGAAATTGTCCAATTGCAATCTCAATCTTGTTGTTGGTCACTGTGTCTTCTAATACTATTGTTGGCTCAATCTTTTCACAATAAATGTTGCACTATTGACAAGTCCAAGTTTCTTGTAGTTTCTATTGGAAATGACAGGAGTTTTGACCATCAAAAGAACAACTTGTGAGTTTGGGTCATCTTTATTTGCTTCTACTCTAATCTTTTTCTTTTTCTTTAGTTTGTCTCATTGCATCATGATTTAATTGATTTGTTTCCTCTTGTTGTGAGTATATGCTAGATTCACTCTGGTAAACAAGTGCTTATTGTCAAAGTTGCCTGGATTTAATGTGTGCACAATATCAAATAGTACTGTCACTGAGTTGTCTGAATGGCAATTAATCAAGAGTTCTGTTATACTGTAATCAACCAGTTCTTTTAGTGCCACTGTGTTAAGGCAATCATATTTTGTGTTGTTTTTTTTGACTCCACTGAGTTGTGTATAGTCTCCAATCAACACAAACTTTACTTTAGTTTTCAGTTTCACATAGTACAAGATTTCGTAAATTGCTGCTCTTAGCATACCAACTTCATCAATGAAAATTTATTCATATCTACTAGCTGCCTTTACTGCTTCTTTCAAGTTGCTCTTGTCATTGTTGTCAATATGAAAGAAGTGATGGACAGTGTGTTTACCATTAATCAATCTTGTTGACTTATTTATGCTTGCTAATAGTAAATAAATCAGATTCAAGTTGTTTGATTGTCTCTTGTACCTCAGTAGATTTTCCTGTACCAGCCATTCCAGTCAATAGTCAACATTCTAATCTTCATGCTTCAGTGTAAATGTATATGTATTTTTGAATAGCTCAGAAACTTTGTACTCTTTTGGTAATGATTCTACCCAATAATTGCCTATACCTGGTTTACACTTGACATCATTGCCATCTTCTACAGCAACACAATCAGTCATTAACTTGACAATTCTGTCCCCCATTTTCATTGCCAGCTGATGCAACATCATGTTGCCATTATCAATGACTTGCCAATATATTGGAATTGTATTGAAATGCTTTAGAGAATCATTTTTTATGGAAATCTGGTACAACTTTGGGTCCTGGGAGATGCATGAATATACTGTATTTTCATTTGAGAAAAAGAATCAAACTGCATCATTCAAACTCAGTGTAAATCTATCACTCTGCTTCTTTTCACTTCTCTTATTCAAACATCCTACAAAGCAGTTCATTATTAATTTGGCATTATCACTGCTCTTGTCATAAATCCTCTTTACAAAATCATTAAAATAGTCTGCCTTTAAAGTCTTACTTGGAATGATTTCATAGACAATCTTCAGGTGTACTCCAATCATTTGACAATATCTTAGTATAGGTGCTGAATACCATCTTGTGCCTCTTAGTGGGAATGTACTGTGAGTTTCAAAATAATAGAAGCCAGTTTTCAATTTACCAGAATATGGTTTTACTTCATCAAAAATACTAAATACAGACCATGGCATTT
>JADGJH010001179.1:0-11486 GCA_027596945.1 Physocladia obscura
CACTTTCATCAGGTTGTGCAACGTAACTTGCAATAGCTAGAGAAGACCAGTCACAATAGAGATGAACAAGCTTGCTTAGATCAAACATGGCAAGAAGTTTAGGGTCAGAAAGACGTTTCTTGGCTTGAAGGAAGATTTTCTTGGCTTGTAAGTCCCAGACTTGTTCAAATGGTACAGTTTTGCATCCTCTGAGAATGTCAGATAGTGGAGCAAGTAGAGCTTTTTTTTGTTGTTGAGTCCTAGAATCAGATTTAGAGTTTATTTTATACAATTAATTACATATTGAATATCACAGCAAAGAAATATTTACTTATTGTTTTTTCAGGATAACCTTCATCTTCTACAACTTTCAAAGACAAGTATATCAACACACAAAAAAAGTACAAACAGTATGCATCAATCTTGTTAAATTTTATTAGAGGCTTCCATTGATCTGGTATTGATTTTCATCATAATGACTTTGGATTAAATATACCAATTAATTACAAATAGACAGGGTTTCACTAATGAATATGTGGCAATTCCAAATTCAAACAAAACTTCTGGAGATATTCCATAAAATAAAACAACTGTTTCAGTCTATTATTTAGACTGTGCCTGGTGTTGAAAATTTTAGACTGTGCAACAAAACAATCATAAAAATCTTTCCCACATTCATCCAAAGCCCTATATTTTCATGAGGGACTCTTGTCTTCTCTATACACACAGAACTGTCTAAAATTTTTATTAATGTATCTAAAACTGAAATACCCCATTTTGAAATTAATTCTGCAGGTGTCATTTTGTTAAAATTTGCAACTAACATTGTGAAATTGGAAAAAATTTTAAATCAGCAGGCAGTTCTAATTTTGCTCATTTCAACATAAATTTATTGCCAACCTCAAAATAAATGATAAAATTGTTGTTTGCTGAGGTACCATCTTGAAAATACTTGAATTTTGCTGGTTGACAAAACCCTTCATTGTATTGTTGGAATCAATAATTGCTCAGTAGTATAGTCCAAAGCATCTTCATTAAAGTCATTCTCAGTTGGCATAAATTACATTGCAAATATTGGAGTTGCAAGTGTCTATGAATATATAACTGTCAGTAATAAAATAGAATGAAAAACAAAAGCTATGAGCAAAAATTGTAGCAGAGCCAAAAATCAGAATTGCAAAAATTCAATCAGTAGGTTTAAGAGTGAAAATCAGTATATCAGAGCAACAAAGCAGAAATTGGTAGTTTAAAGGGTCAAATTGACACATCAGCGTGAAAATTGGAGCAGCAGAGTTGAAATTGGTGTTTCATAGAGCCAATCAGCAGTAGAGCAAAAATTGAAATAGCAGATTGTTGATCAGAATAACACAATAATGAGAAGGGTGGCATAAAGAGAAAAGTGATGTATTTGGTTAGAATGATAGCATGGCACACTAAGTTGCTATACAGGACTTACCAGGAGCAGCAGGATAGCAAAAAATTGTCACTGAGGTGTGGTGCTGTACTAGTGTTTGTGTTTTGTATGTTGAATGTATAATTGGTTTTTTTTTCTTTAGATTCAAAATGTATGTTCAGAATGTACAAAAAGCTGTGGGTTATTGGGCCAGATATGACAAGAATAATTTTTTTTTTTTTTGATTTTAGTAATGGGCTGAACATATGCCAGATCTCCTCTGTCACTATTTTCTTCCAAAGCCATCTGCCAATTTCTCCACAAGTTCCTTTTTTTCATCCACATCCTTTTTCAACATGAACAGAGTCTTTTCTGTTTTTATCCCACCTTCAAGCTCCTGAATCAATCTGTTCAACGTATCTTGTATATCCTGGCATTTGTCAGCCTTTTTGTGATCAGCATTATTTTGTACGCCTTTCAATTCTGCTTTGGTAAGCTTAAGCATATGGGTGATGTTGTCAACAAGAATTGCATCTGAGAAAGATTACATAAGAGTGACACAAATAACAAAATTTAAAAACACTGGGAGTAAGAACAAACCAGGTCCATTCAATTGATTTTCGGTGTTTCTTTTTGCTTCATTCACAATATCTCTGACATCATTCTTGAATTGTTCAGATCCTGCACCAACTTTCCTATCAACATTATTAAGAATAACCTTCAGTTCATGCAAAAATTTGTAAAGATCTTCAACTTGGTCCGCCATGCGTGCAACTGATTCTGGAAGAGCTGCGGTGGGGATCGATTTTTTTGGAAGCAAAAGATTCTCCTTAAACGCATCAAGTCGATCCTCGCCAACAAAAAGTGCGGAAGTTTCCAAAGCTGTGCTCAAATTTTTTGCAAGGTCGGCATTGCGTGCTTCTGTTTTAGCATTGTCGGTTTTCGTAATAACTGGAACAATTGTGCACCCCTTGAATAATGAAATAATGTCGGCGATTTCCTGGAAATCAGTATTTTGCAAAACTTCGCTTGCTGGAAATAAAATATAAACGCAGTCCAAATACTCCTTGGTTTTGATGAATTTGATGAGATTTTGGATGTTTTCTGTTCGGACTGAAGGATTGGTATCCAAGAAGCCAGGGCCGTCAATAAATTCAATGCATTTTCCTGCATTAAAACAATCCAATCAAGCCGTTAAAAGTATCAGTGATAATAATTGAAAAAATAATAAAGATTAAGTATGGCAGGGTTTTCTCACCATCGACGCAAACTGGTTCGCAACTGGGGGGTGTGGGGTCTGCATTTCCAGCATTGCAGGTCGGTTCTCCTCCACCGAGCATATGCTTCAAAGATGTCTTTCCGGCACGGGTGCGGCCAATCAAGAGAACTGTGATTATATGCATTTGCTTCGATTTTTTTATTTCAACTTTTCTTCGCATGTTGAATTGCAACCAACCAAACGCAAAAACAGCAAGATGCCCCACAGTCTCGGTACTATTTCTTGGACGCACTCGCGCAGGAAAAACTTCACTTCTCCAAATGTTGGCAGGTGGACAACCAACCGAAAATGTAGGAAACTCGAGTCTGGATTCCGCACGCGTCACGTCATTTCAAATTCAGATGAACGGCGGTGGTATCATCACTACTGAAGTTCTTGATCCTCCCGGAATTAATGATACGGATATTAGCGTTCGCAGTGCCAACTTTTGCAATACACTTGCAGCCGTTAAAGATCTGCGCCGCTTGCACTGTGTGTACATCCTGTTTCCCTCTGGCAGCGACATTCAAGACGAGGATTGGAATGAGCTTGGGGATCTTTTGCATCCTTTGGCATTACAGCAAGTACTCCGCGTTCCTGTTATCACAAAGGCCGATTCGCTGAATCAAGAAAACAGAAACAAACCCTTGGCCGAAAAACTCACAGCCGCGTTTGGCCAGCAAACTCTCTTTGTTGGAGAAGAAAGGCTTGACGCAATCGTGTCTCATTTAATTAGTTTGTCCAGTCACTGTCCTGTCGCGTTAATTGAACTTGACAGCCGTTTGGAACGTCTCTGCGTGTTGCGAGACAATCTCAAATCACTCGACTTGAAAATAAAATCAATGTTAGATACGTGCAGTGTTTGTAAGAACTTAATTAATATCTGTTTTTATGTAGTCTTGCTGACTGCTATGCATTAGCTGCAATTGATGATATTCAATCCCGCATCAATGAATGTTCGAATGGAATCCGCCACCTGAAACACCTTCGGAACGAAAAACACCATCCACCGGACCTTCAAGAGCGTATTGACGAGTTGCACAGAAAAATAGACAGTCTTCGCGCTATCAGAAATGAATTACACTCCAAATTACAAGAACGTTCAAATTTGGAATTGTTGTTTGTTGGTCGAAACAATTTCGTTAAAAATCTGCGTGATTCTTTCAAAAAATAAAGTTTTCTCTCAGTTCCACTTTTATTTTGCGCTTTTTTTGAGCAGTTCACTCTTCTTTTTTTTTTTTTTTTCAAGTTAAGCGTTGAAAGGGATTCTGTGCAAATGGAAATGCGAGGATCAGTGCCAGCTGCTGTGGGTTTCATGTTTCTAATTCCAGTACTTACAGTATGCGGATTACAAATGACCCAACTCCCACTTGGTTTGCATTTTGAACTGCAGCTGTTTGCATTCTTTGTTGCCAACATGTGGATGAATTACTTTCTCGTTCATTTCACCAATCCTGGCAATATAAACCGCTTAAAAAACCACAAATCTTCCTGCAAAGCTGCTTGTCGAACGTGTGTATTGGCTACGAATTTGGCTATGCTACAAACTGACTTTGACGATAAGAATTGTCGCACTATCATCTGCCGAGCAAAACCGGCGTTGACTCCGTATGTTTTATTTCCAGAATACGTTATTGGAAAGCCGGAAGGAATATATTTGGATTTTATCCCGTTGCCACTGAACTTAAGTGCCAAAATGTATCCACTGTGTGCATTTCATGTCACTCGAATTTGTCCGTTGAATTTTGGGGATGACACTGAATTTGAAAAACGGAACTGCAAACATTGCAAATTTGCCAAGCCGTATCGTTCCGGGCATTGCAAAACTTGCGAGACATGTGTGTTGAAAAGATCCCATCACTGTAAGTGTGCAAATTGTATATTTGCCACCTGATAATCAAAACAACAGGTTATTGGATTGGAAATTGCGTCGGTAACCACAATCAGGCGCACTTTATACGATTTTTGATTGCAACTATTCTGTCACTGTTGTACAATTTGATTGTTATTATAATCCCAAGAGGTTGTGCGATATTTTGCACAAAATGCTTTGGTATGAACAGCTGGAAAGCATCTATTTTTCGCACGTCATTCCTGATAATTGGAATAGCGGATATATTATTTCTCACGTACACTGTTCAATTGGCAATTGTATTTATACCCAATCTGGTTCTGAATGCAACGCGCAAAGAAATGGCCAGATTTCCAAAGCAGTTGCGAAGCGCATTTTCGCCATCTGTCTGGACATCACCAAAGCTTCCACGCCATCTTCATGACTTAGGAATTGTAGCAAATATCTCTGTTGTTATGGGTGCCAATCAGTGGTTGTGGTTGATCCCAAAATTTGTGCCTCATGAAAATGGAATTTTCTTCAGAACAAATGCCCCACCGCTGAATGCTGCTGCTTCAGACGTTATTTTATTGAAGAGACAAAAGGCTGCAATAATGTGGTACTCTCGATAAAGCAAAAATTTCAAACAAAGGGAAAAAAAAAAACAATAAATTTAATTATGCCACACCTCTGTAATGAAATAACTTTCAGTACTAACAAATTCCAGATCTACCTCACATCTAGCACCAATTTTTCATCATAATTCGTTTCATCTCTTGAAAGTTTTACCACCTTCATATCATCTTCCTTCCTAGAAATATTTCATCCATCAACTTTAAATTAAAAATTCAGAGAAATTCAAACGCATCAACGATTTGGTGGTCCTCAAAAATTTGATTCTTGTGGACGTCAGAAATGAATAGTTCAAACCTTCAAACCTTCACCAGAAGTTTGGTCAGATTTACGCCAGCTCTCAATTTCTGAAAATCCTCTTGTATACTTTAGCTTCACTAAAACTGCTGCAGTTTGCTTTACCATAATTAGAGTTGTGCAATATATATCGGGTAACATACAGGATTTGACGCAGCTGATTTACAAAAAAATTTTAAAAATCGGGTAATAGGACACTTCCTGATGCTGAGACCAGCATTAAATAATAGGCGACTGTCACATTTACCAATTAAAAGCCTTTAAAACTTACTCAAAAAATTATTTATTTTTGGGACAACGTATGCAAGTGAACTAAATTGCTAAATTTCCAGCTCTATTAGAGCTTGCTCAATACGCTGCACAATAAGTTCGTTATTTTCCTCCTCCCATTTTTCTATTAAGCTTATGACACTCTTCTTGTCCTCCTTGCTGCACTCACATAGCTTCTTGAACATTTTCATCAGCTGGATTCTGCGCAAAAGATTTTCTGAACTTAGTCGCGGCTTGAAGTTTTTATTCAGGTGAGCATGTAACAAAACTTTTCAACAAACACATACCATAGAAATTAATATGCAAAACTCATCCACAGCCTCATATACCTGTTGCAAACTTTCAACACTCTTTAAACCACTATTCAGCCCACGCACAATCTCAGGAAGCTCTTTACCAGCAAGGTCTTCAACAGTATGCATACGGACGTTGCTTTTGTCCTGCACTAGCAACTCCTGCATATATTCAATGTGCTGCTTGTTGAAGTTGAAGCCTGTTTCAATAATCTTACACACCAGTTCATAGTCAGTGTTACTAATGGTGCTCAAGAGTGCATAACGTGCAGCCACAATGGACAGGAGACCTTTTATAATTTTGGCATGTTCTGTAGTTTGTGATATATCCTAGCAGTTGAGAAAAAAAATGTACAAATATTATAAGAATGTGAGGTTTGAGAAAGGAGAAAGAGGAAAGAGTCAACCACTTACAATCAACCAGTTTGCCATAATATCCACATATGGGCTTTCTTTCAAATATGAAAGACTTTTCAAGGAATAGCGTACAAACTCCACTCGGACAGGTCCGAACATTTCCTCAGCAGTCTTGACAAATACTGTCATTTCCATCCAGCTATTACTGCTATTTGAAAAAGATCCATTAATTGCACTCTCAGAAAGTGAGAGATTCAACAATGGTTCAGGAGAAATAGCACTGTTGACAGAGTTAGACAACCAAACTTCTTTAGAGGTAACTCAGCACTACAAACAAAGCCAAACCTGTGCTCAATTTCCAGTTTTCTCTGAAGCAATTTTTTTGAAACTTGACTCAATTGGGCTTCCAGAATTTTCACTTGGTTTGCAAAATACTGAGCATTGGCAATCTCAGCAGCACAATTTGAACAGCTGCCCAACTGCACTTGCGGTACCGCAGCACTAAAGCCACGCTCCAAGTGGACCCCCTTCAACGTTGTATTTTCGGCCAGTAATACATCAATAGCTTGATGACATGTTTTTGACAGTTCTTGTAATTCCAACACCTGAGGTTCGAAAAAATCAAGGTAAGCCTTCTTAACTTGATAGCTTTAGGAATGAATAAGCGAGCAATCATAACTTGTTGTTCGAGTGATGCAATATAGCTTTTCTGACGGCGGCGATAAGCTTGAACATTTACTCTGTTCCGAATTTTCTCCCTCTATATTAACTAACAGTTAAAATCGATTAAGAAACCTCAGATATTTCCCTCCCACCGTTTCTGGCGTATTTGGATCAGTTTTGCGTCCTGGTTTTTGTTTGGGCAGAGATGGCTTTTTTTCTCCACGCATGCACGGCTTTGTGGACCGTTCTTTGGACATCAATGACGATTGCTCTATTTCAGATATGGATTGTGGTTTATTGTAGAGGTTTGTGGGAATGATGGAAAGAAAATTTTGTTGAATTGGTTTTAACACCCAAACCCAAAAGAGAAAACTTTGCCACACACCATGACGAGTCTGTTGTTGTTGGGTTTGAATTTTCGATTGGATTTGTTGTTGGAGTTCATTGTATTGATGTAAGTTGAGCGAATCTACGGCGACGGGCAACAACAGTGGCGAGGCAGCCATCTGGGTAGCCAGAAATTGCATCGGCAGCTGCGTGTCGGTGGCCGAGTTTGCGTTCGACAGAAGAGAGTCGAAGGAGAGGCTTGCGCGGTGGTTGGGGTTGTTCGAGGTGTTATTGCTGTTGCTGTTGCTTTGGTTGCTGGTGTTATTGCTGTTACTCAGCGCCGCGGCTGACAGTGCTTTCCGCTGCGCCAGTGTCAGTTGAGCAACTAGCCGCTGTGCCTCGGCGTCAAAGTCGGCATCAACTTCCGTTTCAATTTCCATTTCTCGCCAACTCAAAATGCAACATCAAAACATCAAATTCAAGAATTTTTGATTTTGACATCAAACAGATCACATGTTAAAACCAGTTGATAATACTATTTATCATTCATAATATCTGGATAGCTGCACATAGCGGGACTGTTGCGCGAAGATAGCAAAAAGGATTTATAGTCTTCTTGGCATAAAAAAAAAAGAGAAAGCAGCCTCTTCCGGTGGCGCCAGCAAAAAAAAATAAAAGAAATTTTGTATTGATTTCACACAAGAAAATGGTGTGGGAACGAGTGAGGGCGTGGTTTAAATATAATTTTTATACAGCAAAATGTATCCCATCCCCTCATTTTCGACAAATGAATCATAAGAACACGCGAATTCTTGAATCCACACGGACAATACTGACAAACGAATGGTCTTGCCGAAAGATCATGGATACCGCTATGTTTTTCGAGATGTCCGCGCTGGGAAAATCGCATGTTGCAGACTGGACATACAAATGGTCTGTTTCTCTGTGGCGCGTGTTTCCGCGACATATGTTGTCTGAGCATCCCGCCATATTCAAACGACACACCGCATTTCGGACAGATATAGACGGGCTTTTCTTGCGAAGATTGTGATGCTGATGAGGATTGAGGGTTGGAATTTGTTTCGGATTCGGCGGTCTACGAAAAAAAAAAATCTTAAAATTGCAAATAAATAAATAAAGGCTAGTCCATTCCACTGTAAGCATTTTGTTTTTTTGAGTACTATTATTGTTGCTATATGCTAATAGCGATTTCGCTTACTCTATCGCTGAATTACCTGCGCAACTGCAGACGCAGCAGCTCCTCGGATACTATGAACTTTCGACACGTGTACCGCAAGATCCCGCCGTAACTTGAAAGAAACATTTGTACATCCTCTAGTACACGCCCACGGTCTGTCGCCCAAATGAACAATCGAGTGGCGCGCAAGACGGTCAGCGAACGGAAAAGACGCATTGCATGCGTCAATGAAACCTTTCATCGAGTGAAAGGTTTCATTGACGCTATGATTGTGTTCGGCATCATAGCTGTTGTTGAATAGCAAGTCCTTTTCGTTGAAAGTGAGAAATTCAGCGTTTGCGGAGGAGGTGGAAAAATTGTAGTAAAATGGGGTGGGATATTTGGCCATGTATTTCGCGAGGTGGCGTTTGTCGCGTTCTTCGTAAGGATTTGCTGCGTCTGGGAAATGCACACGCTGGTGCAGAAAAAGGTGCAGATTTTTTCGCAATTTAGCCGAGGGTGTGTCGGATGGGTGGGAGGGTATTTGAATGTTGCAGTTTGGTTTAAGGATGTGTTTAATATTATGATATTATTGAATGGAAGACGTATGGAAATCACACCTTTCGCTTGAGAAAAGACTCGCCACATTGCAAGCACTCGTAAAGAGAAGCAGCGGCAAACTGTTTAGTCTCCTCTGCAGTTTTGTGCAATGCATCTAATGGCGCTGACTGGAGGCCTTCACCGGGCACTATTCGGCAATCAAAATTAAGTTTGATTTCTTCCTCGTCTTTTAGGCGAGGTACTTTCACTATCGCTT
This sequence comes from Physocladia obscura, assembly GCA_027596945.1. Taxonomy (NCBI): domain Eukaryota; kingdom Fungi; phylum Chytridiomycota; class Chytridiomycetes; order Chytridiales; family Chytriomycetaceae; genus Physocladia; species Physocladia obscura. The sequence goes on from JADGJH010001179.1 coordinate 9,296, forward strand.
CCAAACAAGGCCCACTCTCCTCTCCTTTAGAAACTGCACACCACAATTCACCGCAGAGAGAAAATAGTGTGCAGTTGTCGCCACCGGGGTGCAGAGTAAGAGTGTGGATTGTTCGTACCCAAATTCCATCTGTTCGGTTCTGAAAATGATTTCTTACTAGTTGAAATGAAAAAATTTTCATTTTTCCTGTGTGAAATCTTGCAATGACTGAACTTGGACCAGCACAACTCCCTGCACAACCACTGGCTTCAAACAATGCTGAGGAGACTCTCCACGTAATCAAATTGAGTCCTATTATCAAAGATTATGTTGGCCAACAGGCGCAATCAGCTAGTAATTAATTACCTGGCATTATCACTCTTTCATGCCAAACCATTCAGGACTTCCAGACATCTATTTGGAGCACATTTCAGACATATTTAGAGCCTGCTGCCATTGTTACAAGGGATACATACGCTATTAGTGACTCTCTACCAGATATTGACAGAATGGAGAAATACATCACCTTCAAGTGAAAGAATCGAATCATGAAATTTAGTGATTTGAGTTCAACATCACTACACACTCTTGCTGCATCATCAATGCCAATTTCTGTTGCAGCTCATAAATACTCTGTATCAATATCATCAAGGGCTCATTGGATCAGGTTTGAACAAATTGTTTTGCAACCAGCTCAAAGAGACCAATCTGGGGCTGCATCAAACACAATTGTAGAAGGAATTATGAATCAGCTCCAGGAGGTGCAATCAAATTGATTCACCAGTGCAGGCACAAACTGGAGAATCTGGGCTGCTTTCATAGCTTCAAAACCGATTCCAGAACATGATGCTTCAATTCATGGAGATCCCCCCACACATTTAATTCACCTCTTTAATTTGATTCCCTCTCGAGAGTCAACACCAATGTGTGTTGCACAGAATATTCTTCAAGATATTACTTCTAAATTGGCACTTCTCAATGCTCAAAATCTTTTTGCAAATCTTTTGGCATGCATTTAATTGTTAGAAGCGACAGCTTCATCCAAGGCAATAGTTTCCTCAGTATTCATAGTAAGATCCATGATGGAAAAATGTGGATAATAGTAGAGTAGTAGTAGTAGAAGTAGTAGAAGTAGTAGTAGAAGTATTCAGAAGAGAGAGGTTCGTATAGCCAATGCTACCAAATGTTACGGAATGAGCCTCTAGTTAGTGGATTTAAGAGCCAAAGAATTAAGTTTTAGATGATTCCTTTTTTATTGCATTCATAGTTCAGGTTTTTATAGTTTTGGATTTGAAATAGAAAAAAAGACATTTCCAGAAAAAGAAAATTGAAGAGAAAAAGGGAAAAATGAAGAAATAAGAAAGTAACAATAAAAGTGAAATAAAAGTATAAGAATTGATAAGGTGATAGAAGAAATATAGAAGAATAAAATGTCACTTGAAGTAGGTCTTGATTGCTTTTGGTTCTTGAGTTCCTTGTAGAATTTTCCAGAACGGCTGAAAAAAAATGTGGATAACATTAAAAAAACATTATTCCGCTATAATAAACATAGCCTGGTTAGCTCAGTGGTAGAGCACGCGCCTTTTAAGCGCGTGGTCGCGGGTTCGACCCCCGCATTAGGCTCTATTGTTGCATGAAATCGTTTTGACCGATGTGTCCTGCTGCAAAATGAGGACCTTTGGCGCTAATGATCACGAGGATAACAGAATTCCGTGCCACTGTTGATAATGTTTGGAATTTTTCTGTTCCTTTGTTAAAATATGCAATATTCAATCAATTCTTGCAACACATTCCATTCATCCTTATCCCCTGTTGAGATAATTATCCTTCTCAACATGAACAGACAACAATGCTTCGAAACAATCAAAACAACAGACAAAGTTGGCACCGAAAATAATCCAATGATATTTTGTTTTTTGTGGCGTTCCACCGCAAAGATTCAGACTCATCCCGAGCATTGTTTCCGAATTACAAAAGTTACAATTTTGTACAAAGAGCCTAATGCGGGGGTCGAACCCGCGACCACGCGCTTAAAAGGCGCGTGCTCTACCACTGAGCTAACCAGGCTATATTTCTCCTTTCGATCATGTTTTATACATACAATAAACCTAATCCCACCACTTGAAAAAAAGATGACAGCATGGAAAAATATGCATTTTATTATTCTAAATATACTAATAGTTGAAATTTCTATTCAGAATACTTCTTATGC
>JADGJH010001180.1:0-11482 GCA_027596945.1 Physocladia obscura
AAAACAACGTGCCAGGCAACTTTCCATCTGCACGGAATATTATATATGCTATCGCCAATCGAAAATGCTTCATCATCGATCGATTTGCAGTTTCTGATATCGAAACAAAACATGCCGAATGATAACAATGTTAAGACGCACATGAACTTATGGGCGCATCTTGTCGCGGACTATGTGGGGGACACTGATCAATTCGATTCGATTGCTTTTGTTGACGAATGCATAAAGAGCGGGTAATTTTAAAAAAAAAGTATAGGAGATACACATTTTTTACTCAAATCTTTTTTTTTTTCGTGTTTATTTTCAGATTGCTGGATGCATTAAAAGTATCGCAAAAAAAAGTGATTGCACTATGGAACTCGTGCAAGACTAGCGTAGCATTTAACAAAGTGGTAGTTCGCCTCAACCAGAAATTCAGCATCCAAGAAATGCACAAGATTGGTGACGAATCCATAAAAGCATATTTTTCGGGAAAGTGGTACGAGCTGCATGCTGTCGGAACCAGTTTATTGCTGAGCATGTTTGATCTGCTCGACACGGAAGTCAATGGGTATTTGCGATTGGCGGCCGAATCGTTAGAAGTGTTGAATGAGGTGTTTGATTTGGTGAATGAACAGCCGTTGGTGGCTGATAAGGTCCCAACAATGGCTCATCGGTTGAAGCGGACCGCATCGTTTTTCCCAACGGCTGCTCCACTTCTATCAAAATAAAAATGAACTTGTTTATTGCCAAACAAAAAACTGTCAATCGAAATCCATAATTGGAACAAAAACCGTCAGTTTCTTCATTCGCGAGGTTGAGGAAGGCGCGACAATCGTAAATCCTGGCAATTTCGACGTCTGCACAATAACAGCAACTATTGCCTTGATGGCGTCGCAAATCAAGCCGAGTTTCTGATTCTCGGGTGCCTTGGGATCAATCGCGCTTGTTTCAAACGCGTTCATAATAAACACAATACTGACCGACTGCAGCTCCCACCACCGGCCCGCGAACAAACTCTCGAGCGCCTCGTCGCCCATCGCAGTCATTTGCTGCACGGTCCACAGGTTGTTGAGCCGCGGCGCAACCCCCGCAAACGCCGGCGTCGCTTTGTACGTGTTCCACAGCCTTCGGATCCGCCCTCGTTCAGACGAAAGCGCGTCAAACAGCCCGCGCGAGGCCATGTCGCGCACGAACGCCGACGCGCGGAACTTGCCTGCCAGAATGTGTGTCGCGACGAGCTCGGCCCACGCTGACGCGTTCGCTACTGCCGGTAACTCGGGCCCGGGAAGTTGCGTCTCATCAATCATCAGCTGCATGTCTTCGCCACGCGTCTTGCCTTTCCGTCCCGCGCATTTGCAGGTGCTCATGTGATCGCTGCATCGGTAGCAGTACAACTGCCCAGCTTGCAATGACATGTTGTTTTTTAATATGTTTCGAACACGCTCCGCAAAAAAATTTTCGAATAGGTGAAGAAAATTTATTTGAAATTCAGCAAAAGCGTTGCATAATATCCTAGTGTGACAATGGTGCCCCAAGCCAGTACACTCGATAATAATCCAACTTTGTGGAAATCCACAACACTAATGTATGGCACACCCACTGAGTCTTGTTGTGAAATAGCATTCATATTTGGAAATGACGAAACAGGCAGACCCATTGCGCCCGAACATACTAGAGCTATTGTTATTTTATTAGACAATTCAAAACAATTTTTTTTTTTTTTCTTAATTCATACCAATCAAAATAATAAGCATTCTTGGTTGTGGATCAGGCATCTTGGCGCCGATTTCCGCAACAACAGGCAAAATAATCAACGCACCAACAGTATGCGAGACAAAGGACGTAATAACAAGTACAATTAGAGAAAATACCAACATGCACATATATGCTGAGAGTCCATTAAGATGTGGTGTGATAAGAGACGTGATATGTGCTAAAAGTCCGGAAGAATCAACAGCTTTTCCAAGACATATACCACCCATTGCTAGCATCACAACTAATGTACACAAACAGATTAATAAACTCACTAAAAAATAAAAATAAAAAAACGACAAACCATTCCACAGTTGCTGATTCCAGTCATCTTTGGACAAGATTCCAGTTCCATAAAATGCAATGATTGGTAATAAAGCAGTAACACCCATGTCGCCAACAACTTTTTCAATCTCGTTCTCAACACACCACAACACAATTGTAGAAAATGTGATTGCTAAAATATACCATTGAGTCCACGTCAAAGGTTCTTGGGTCATATATTGGTTGATGTGAGGTAAAACTTCAGTTCCTTGTACTTCAAACGTATTTGTCAAATTTCCATTCGAAAGTCCATTTTCAATTGTTGATTGCTGTTGATTTTGCTGAGTCTCAACTTTCGGCTGGTATATTGCCAACAAAATAACCCAGATACAGAGGTCAATAACAATACAAACAGGAATCGCAATTGCGAACCATTCGAACCATGATGCTGTCGGATTCATGATGCCCATAGCAATTATATTCTGGGGAGATGCGATCGGTGAAGCCATTCCACCAACATTTGCAGCCAGTGCGATTCCCATTATGAGCGCTCTTGCATATGAGGAACTTGTTGGAATGTTTCTCAAAATTGGCTGCATGTGAGAGTGAAAAAAAAGAAATTGTATGAATTACAAGAAGGTGAACAAAAAAGTGACCACTTACACTAATTAAAGGAAAACAGAGTGCAGGAGCTGCCACATTTGAAATCCACATACTGGCAAAAGTGCTCACAAACATATTTGCCAATATTACCGACTTTGGTTCGCGTCCAGCTTTATCAAGTACAAAACTTGCCAAAAGTTTGGCAATTCCATGTTTACTTACTGCCGAGCCAAGTGAAAATCCTCCTAGAAGAAGCATAATAACTGGCGAAAACATTTCAGCGAATACGCGTTTTGCTTGGCCTTTTGCATCAAGCCTACGGTGTCCAGTTGTCCCATCTGGCAGAGTAATTGCTTCTCGCATAACTTGTAGAACAACGACTAAAAATGGAACCATGGCAGATGTCACAAAAAGAGGCACAATCTACATTAAAGATAAATTTGACAATTTTAAAAGTTTCATTTTTTACCTCAAAAGCCCACATCCCAGACGCAAATACAAAAATAGCAAAGCAATTTTGTTGTTCAACAGTATCAAATAATTGATAATTCAAGAGAGTGTAAAATACACACAATAGAATCAGAAGAACAATAAACCGCAGCGTAAATAACTTCGAATACCACGAATGATTTCCATTCTCGTCGTCAGGCTTTCTGCGAGCTTCAACAATCGACATTGTTCGTCCACCAGCTTCAACCATATCTTTCCAGACTGTATTTCGCTCGATATTAATTCGTTGTCGGCATTTTGAATCGAGTTCAATTTTTGCATTCCGAAAATCATTGTCAGCCGCAACGCGTGCATAAATCTCAACAACACGATCAATTGCGTCTCTCAAGCCAGCTGCTTCTTCTGATCTGAATACATAGGTTCCATCTACAACTTGCATATACCGCGCCTTCAGTCTAAACCCAGTTACTTTTTCGTACTTTTTAAGAATTTTTGCAAAACCATTGTGGTTCATAAGCACATACTCCTGTAGCTCCTTTAATTCCGAATAAAGGGTTGCTGACTGCGACCGAAAGTTTGCCCGCTGGATTTTGTTTGCTGATCGATTCCAAAAGTTGTATCCAAGTGTGTTCGGAAAAGTGGCAGGGTGACTATTTGCTGTGATGGATTGCACAGCCCAGGACGAACTTCCGCCGTCACTAGAAAAAGATGCAGACATTGACTGTTGGCTGACTTTGCGGGTTGCAACATGGAGATTGGAAATTCTTGAATTATCAGACACTGGAGATTGCAGGTCTGACGGACTGCTTCTTCCACTACGTTGGTTATACGACGGGCCACTGTTTTCAATATACGACGGGGCATTGATTAAAGGTGCATTTAGAGTGCTGTTGCTTGGTCTGTCAAATCCTTCGACCAAACCAATATTCAACGTCAAATCTTCAATCTTTTGCACTAGCTCTTCCTTCTTCGCGGAATAGAATCGCACAATTTTGTGGAGTTGGTCGTCAAGAGGCTCAATAAAAAAGTTTTCCAGGTGAGAACGTCGTGATGGAGCTACGGCTTCCATCGCTTCGGCATTTGTCGGCGACGGCAGCTCTGATTCTGAGCTACTGGGGCCAGGTGCATCTCTTAGAGGCCGTTTGTTCTTTTTCGATGGTTTTGGGCTGTTGCTTGAAACATCGGGAATGTCCGCGAGAAGCGGAGTTCGCTCATTGAGATTTGAGGTTCCTCGAAAAGGGTTTGAAACGGGTGTTAAACGAGGACTGTTGTAGTTACGATTGCCGAACTTAATAAAAACGTCTGGATCGACATCACGATAAGAGTTAGGTAGTTCGATGAAGCCAAGCTTGGCTTTCTCAACGAGATACAACCACTTCTTGAGGCTGTCATATGCGCTGCAGAATGTTGAATGTTAACGAGAGTTTTGAAATAATACAAAAAATGACTTACATGTAGTCTGCAAGCGTAGCAAGTAGTAAACCAGTAACCAGCATATAATGATTCGAGTTTCAATCATGAAGAGTGGAATGTATGTTGTTAGGAAACCGGAAACAAGCGTCAAATAAGCATCAAGAACAGAAGCTTACGTTCGTACCAGTCTTGCCAAGCATTGAGCTGAATAATGACGGAGAATTTCATCTTCGGCCTCTACTTCAGCAGTCTCTTTTTTCGATGATGTCAAAACGAATGCAAGAAAATTTTATTTAAAAAATTTCAGGGTTGCCTTGGAGCTGGCAAAGGACGCGGGGTGTTAGGATGATTTGGACGGCCAACGCCACCGCCCCGTGGCATTTGAATTTGCTGAGTCAATGGAGCATGTCCATTTGGACTATTTGAGATAGAAATTTGTCTATTACCCCCTGCACCACTACCGCGACCGCGAACGGCCACTCGTTGCATAATCGGCTGATTAACACTTATTGGCTGAGATGGCCTCACAATTTGACGTAAAGGACGGATATGAACAGGTGTGCCAGGAGCTGGAGTATTTGAAAACCCTGCAACACCAGCACTGTTGGGTGTATTGCTTAAGGCAGCGTTATTAGGTATTGCGGCAACGGCATTATAGGGTGTATTGACTAATGTAGCACTATTAGTTGTGTCTATCGACGGTTTTGGACCTCCAAGTGGTTGAGTGGATGGTATCGGCGTTGAAGCTTGTGTTGGTGGGATTACTGTTTTTTGTTCAACGGGTTATTTCAGAAAGGAAAATATTTAAAACAAACCAGAACTTTGATTCGGAGCAGGTGTCGTTGGTAAATCTTCAACAAAAAAATACACGCAATCAAAATCAGAACTATATAAAATGAGAATATAAAAAATAGCTAAAAACCTGGGGCTGTTCTCAAACGATGTATTCTGTATTGTAGGATATTTGTCAAGTTTTTCCCTTTGATGTATGTCAATATTTTCAAAACAATTCGATATTGATTTCTTCATACCTTCCCCTTCTGGAGCAGTAACAACAGCACCTGCTGATACTGCAGGCTCAATAGGCACTTCAGTTAAAGGGTTCAAAATAGGAACGTTTTCGGAAGCAAAGGCATTTAAATTTTTTTGAATTTTCGTCGGTAAATTTATATTGACAGATGTGGCTGTCGATGGAGGTGCAGAAAATACAGATGCCTCAGGATTCAGACCAAATTTCGCACGCTTCATTTCAGGCTCATTTTGTTTTATATTTTGAGGTATATTAGCCAAAACTTCGACAGTTGCTGTTTGAGCAACTTGAACGCTAGGTTCTTCTTCACGTGGTCGTTTTGGTACCGGAGACGATGGCGTCGCAATGCTTGACACCGAAGCTGCCGATTGTTCAATCTTCTTCTCTGATCCAACGATTGTACTGGATTCCAACTTAGAAGATAGCATATGAAATTTCGTTGTCAATGAGTCATAACTGGATTGGATATCTGACTATATTCAAAGGAATTAAAAACACCATTCAAAATTGGTATTAGCAAGAAAAAAAATATAAAAAATAAAAATAAAAAAACCTTCTGAGTGTTCAAAGTTTCCACATCTTTCAATAGCTTTGCATTCGCGGATATTAAAGTAGTTTGAGCTTCTTTCAATTCAGCCATTTTTGCATTCAGTTCATTGATAATATCACTCTTTCCTTTTATTACATCATTTGCTTGAGTAACTTTGCTTTTGCCTTTTGCTTCTGCATCTTTAATCATTTTTTGGAGCTGAACTTCTCTCTAGGAAATAAACAATCATTAGTTTTAAATAAAAAAAAATTATAAAAATTATATAAAAAAAAGAAAAAATCAAACTTAAAAGTCCAAAATCTTACTTCAGCCCATGTCGTAGCAGATGAAACAGCTTCTTCCTTGAGTTTTTTATTTTCTTCTTGGAGAGTAGTGATTTCAGTATTAAGTGCAACAATTCTAATTTCAGTAGATCTTTTCAATTCCTCAGTCATATTCAAAGCAGCTGCGAGTTCCAAATCTGCTTTGACCAACTTCGATGCCGCTTCAGCTACTTGATCTTTGAGGGCTTGATGCTCAGCAGGGTCAATACGCTGTTTCGGTTTTTGTGGCTTTTTAAATATAAATATTTTTCAAATAGAAATATACGCACATTATATTTTCCCAAAATTTGGTTTGCTCTTCCAATTAATTTACTATTTTCTGTTTCCAACTTGATGACTTGAGATTTGAAAGCATCAATTTCGGCCAAAAGAGTAGAATTTTGCTCTATCAAAGAAAATGATGAGTGAACCCATAAAAAAAACAGAAAAACACAAATACCCTTCAGCGGCCTGTTTTCTGCCTCCGATGCATTTAATTTTGCTTCCAATGCATCATTTTTGTGTTTTAATTCGCCGTTGCTGTGACGCAAAGATGAATTAGACTCTGTGAGAACATTAACGCGGTCAATCTTGGATAAGAGCTCTTTATGCAATGATTCTAATTCACTGGAATCTTTTTTTGATGCGCGCTCCTGTAGGATAACATCTTTAGTTTTTATTTTGTGTTGCTTTTTTCTGTTGGTTTGTGAAACTGACATTCTCCAAATTAGAACGAGACTCATTGAGTAACAATTGAAGTTGGTCAATTTGTTTTTGCAGCCTTTCAATACTTTGCTTGGATACTTCACATTCTGTCGAGAGAGCATCTTTGTCCCTGCGCAATATACGAATCAATTCCAATCTCCCACGTTCGATCTCATCGGCTGTAATTGCATCTGAAGTCTCTAGATTTTCAGTCTGATAAGAAACTCGCCCGGAAATAACTTCGAATTCGTTATGGTATATTTTGTTCTGCGCTGCCAGCTCCTCGATTCTTGAATTGAAACCATTTTAAAATTAATTACAGCATAGCAACAACAAAAAAAACTAACGTTTTTTTCAATGAAGTTATTTCTTCTTCGAATTTCAGTTTGGAAGCGTCCCAAAGAGCTTTGTTCGAATCTGACTCCCCTTCAATTGCAAGCATTTGCTCCTGTATATTACAGAAATAAATTAGCCATTAAAAATTTGCATTTTGTAGTTAGCTAACCTTATAACGGAGACCCTCTTGTCTTTCATTTTTGAGGTCTTCTTTAAGCAGATTAATGCTTCGAATTCGTTCCGCTTCAACCCCAACGACTCGTTCATATGCTTGGCGAGCTTCGGTGAGATGGCCATTTCGGGCAGAAAGCTCGTCATGTAAAGATTGAATAGATTCTTCGGCCTGAGGAAGAAGAAAAAGATTGATCAGTAGATATTAAAAAATAGAAAATGACGCCACAAACGAACAATCTTCTTGGCACTTTCAAGTTCTGCAACTTTTGCCGCCAGTAGAACAGAATTTCGTTTGATTTCTTGCGTTTCTTGCTGATTAGCGATCGTTGACTCCTCAAGCAATCTTGAAGTTTGCTGCAGTCGCTCTTCGGCTTCATTTTTTCTTGCCAACAATACATTACACTCTGCCTCAATTTCTTGCACCTTCGTTTCCATTTCGGCTTTAAATCTGTCGTATGTGGTATTAAATTCTTCAAGCCGCTCCGCCAATTTTGCTTCAGATGATTCCGCAATCGCCTTGTACTGCTCAGTGTGAGCAATTTGAGCTTCCAATGCATCTTTTGTTGTTTGAAGTTCGGTTCTAAAAAGAATCGTATAATCAGTAATTGTAAATTTGTAGCTGTTTTTTTTCTTCTTTTTTCTTTTTTAATATTCACCCAACCTGACTTGCAAAATTTGTGATTGAGTGTCTCTCAACTGAGCAGATTCTGGAAGAGACAAAGACTTTTCGATCGTGTTTGTTAATTCAGTTATTTTTTTTTCAGCTGCAGAAAGTCTTGAAATTAAATCTGCTGAGTGCTGCGCTAAACGTCTTTCTTCGAATTTAGAAATCTCGCGTTCGCGAACAGCTTCAGCGAGTTCAGCAGTCTAATTTTTTTAATTTTTTTTAATTGCTGTGAACAGTTAAAAGCATTTTTTTTCACCAGTCGTTCATTCTGGAATCGACAATCACTGATATTGGATTCATAGCGACTGCTATTCTTCCGAGATTCATCTTGTGACGCAGTAAGCTGTGCTCTAACGAGACCACTTTGAATAATAATAATAAATTAAAAATTGAATGAAACAATGGAAGGCAAGAATAAAAATTCACGCACAGTTGAGCTTCCAAGCCTTTGATCTTCTCTTCCACTCTCAAAGAATTTTCGCGACTATCAATGTTCACACGGTCAAACATATTCTGTAACCTTATCAAATGGTCGTTTGTGGTGTTATAACGTTGTGTTAGGGACTGATTCTCTGACGAGAGGGACGCTTCACGAACAGCCAAAGCCTCTTTCGCTTCACGCAACAGACGTTCTTCAGCACTGATTTTTTCGAGAGCATTTTGAGAGTCGCTTAGTTGCCGCGAAACTTCATTGAATCTCGATTCATTAGCAGACTGTTGTTTCATGTAAGCGGTGATTTGCTCTCGAAGTTGAATCGCTTCTTGCTTTGAATCCTCCAACTGATCTGTTAGGTTTCGGAGCCGTTCTATTGCAAACCAAACATACATTAAATATTTATGTGAAAAAGTAATACCATAAATGAAAAACAAACAACCGTTGCAATTTTCGACAGCGATTTGCATACGAGCAGTTTGAATTTCAAGCTCATTTTTAGATCGCGTTAAAGTGTTGTTCAATTCGCGCAATCTTTTAATTTCATCGACCGAGTCTCGTCTCTGCTCATCGAAATCATCGTGAAGAGAGCTAATAGACATCCTACTATCAAAATATTTGCCCCCGCCGCCAACACTACCAATCGCAACAGGTGTTCCAGCACGAGACATAATTGACGACGAAAATGTTGCTCCGCGAATTGGTGTTGGCACACCTAAAACCCTGCCAACGCTGCTGCTGTTGACTCCAGCGCTTCCTTCGAGCGCAGTTGCCGCTGTCCGCAGTTCATCACGTTCCACCATGTAATTCTCACACTTCAGATGAGTCAGTCGCAGCTCTTCTCTCAATTCGTCAACAACACCAACCATTTCTTCAATCTCTTTTCGTGCGCGTTCTTCAATTTTCTCAGCAACACCATCTTCGAGAGTTTTGAGTGCGGAAGATACTGTGCGTAGCGAACCGCGGAGTTGTTGGTTTTGGGTCTGAAGATCGGCGATATTGTCAAAGAGGACTAAACGGTCGGATATTAGACGGCCAGATGTGGTCGTAGAACTTGGATCTGATTTGCGCAGGATTGGACTAAGAGCACGCGATGATACCCCGGCTTGATGGGATTCAAGTCTGTGCAATAGATGTTGAACTTGTCGACCAAGATCGTGCGACTCTTTTTTTTTTTGACGACGCTTCAGACATAAAAATAATAAGACAAACGAATTTTGAACCTTTCTCTAAACTGTCATTTCGAATTGCTAAAGATTCCATTCTCTCTTTACTTTCTTTTGCCAGCACAACTGCCTTGTCTCGACTATCATTTGATTCAGTGAGATCTTCCATCAGTCTTTCAACTTCTTTTTCAAGCATCTTTCTATCTTCGTTAACTTGTTTGAGAATAGGTGCCTAAATTGAAATTAAAAATCTCCACAAAACAAAAATATCACAAACCCGTTCATTAATATCATTTAATACGCTATTCAAATTTTCGGTCAATCGCATAATATCAGTTTTTAACGCAATATTTTCGTCCTGAACACGAATATAATCCAAGTACTGAAATTTGATTCAGATATTTGCAAAAAAATTAATAAAAAAGACTCACAATTTGAGTGAAAGATTTCCCTGACTTTTGCAAAGCATTCGCGGCTTGAGCTGCAGGGCTGATAATTGAAAGCTAATAAAAGATATATTTACTTTAAATTTGACATTAAAGGGGTTTCAACTTTTTTCAATTTTTTTTTTCACATACATCTGTTCCATTTACGTTTTCAATAGCGTTTCGATTCACAATTTCAAGCTGCTTTTCGAGCTCTTCGATTTTCGCAGACTTTTCTTGATTGCTCTGTTCAAGCTTCACTGCCACAGCCTCTGATGCTTTTAATTTCACCGACATGTTATCCAGCATTTGTTGGGCTTCTTGAAGAACTTCTTGGTGTTCTTCTTGCCTTGATGACAAATCCTCCACTTGCTCTTGGTAAAGCTCTATCAGACGTTTTTGCGAAGTAATTTCGTTTTTGAAGTTTTGGCTATCACTTATAATTTTTTCTTGGGCCCCAGAAAGCTGGTTCATAAGTTCAAAGCCTCTCTTTTCAGCCGCGTCTAACCTCTCCCCCAGACTCCGACACTTTACTTCGAAGAATCCTTTCTCACTACGCACCACGTCACATGTATGCTGCAAGTCCTGCATTTCCCGCATTTTGGTCGTCCGATATTCTGAGTATTCTGCTGCTTTTCGATCCAGCTGTCTCGAAAGCCACTCGTTCGCTTGCTGAACTTGTGATAATTCTTGTGTGGCAGTCATATGAGAAATTTGTAGCACAGAATGTGCAGTGTGATTTTTCGAGTTAACTTCTTGGAGAGTGGTATATTCTGTGCGTAATGAATCGAGTTCTTTATGTATAATATTCATTTGACCTTTTTTTTTTTTTGGCGAAGTTAAAGAATTTACCAAACTCTTTTTCAATGAAGGCGAAAGCAAGAATCTTACGTGAGTTTGAATCAACTTCATGTATTTTGCTATTAATTACAATGGTGAGGTTTTTCTTTTCGTGTTCCAAGTTAAATATTGTCGCTTTTAATTGAGCGACTTCATCCAAGCTTTGCTTTAGCGCGTTTTTTAAATGGTTATTGGATTCTGATGACGGTTGCTCTTTTTATTTGTCGTGAAATTTTTGAGTCAAAAGATGTGAAAATCAAAGAAAACATATAAAAAACCATTTTCACGCTGATTTTCTTCCTGCTGTGAGGCAGCTTTTAATTTTTCCCGTAGACTTCGAATTTCCGTCTCGAATTCATGCGCACGATCCTCTGAGACAGAGAGTTAAAA
>JADGJH010001181.1:0-11475 GCA_027596945.1 Physocladia obscura
AAATGATTTCAGCAGTAGCGTGAATTATTCACGTTATATATCAAATAATACCTCCTGTTTTTATCTTCCAGATATCCTTAACTACAACAACGCTCCGAATATCCAAAATAGATTTTTGGTGAGAATAGGACGTACCGATTTTTTTTCCAGAGTTCCATTGAAAAATGAATTCACTCTTTATTGAAATAAGAACACCCAAAAAAGAAAAGAAAAGGAAAGAGTAGACCTAAAATTTCCATCATTAAGCAGATGCTTTGTATTAATACAATTAGAGAGTTTTGTGTTTAGAGGAAAAGGGTTAAACAAAGTTTCAAAGTCTGTCTTCAGACTAAAAAATTTCCTTTTTCCTTCAGTCATGTTTGAAGTAGGCATTATCATGTCAGACACTTATTGGAATGATCAACTTTCAAAATATTTTATTAGGATTATTGCCATATTTTGAGAGATCATAAACTTTGTTTCTTCATTGCAACAGCATATAAAATGTAAGTGTCAAACATCAATTTCAGATTGAAAATGTCAACAACTACTTTTGACATATGACATGGAACTCAAAATATTCAAGAGTAACAATAACCTTTTCTCCACTCCTTTTTTGAACTTTTTCCAGGCTTAGCTTAGCTGCAAAACTCAGCAGTTAACTCATATTGAAAATGTGTGAAATTTTTTTGAAGCTTGCTTAGGTCTTGCAGCTTGCTGTATTTCTCTTCAACTCCACTTCCCCAGTTGTTTTTTTTTTTGACAATGACCCCATTCCATACATTCTTTATCTGGGTGCAAACTGAATCCAACCACTGAAATTATCACTACTACTGAAAATAATGACATATCTACTGAAACTATCATCACTGCTGAAACAGACAACTTATGTTGAAAGCTGCATTACTCTGTGGTGAAGGACATGAGATAAAACCTGAAATATCCAAAGGCTTGCACTCTGAACTTGTGAACCAAGCTTGAATCTTTTTCAATTTGCGACATAGTGCCGTGAATGCAACTGGAGCAACCTTGAATCGTTGAAAATCGTTAACAAACTCATAGTATGCCTTGTACAAATAGAAGGAAGCTTGTTTTAAATGCAACTCCTGGTCAATATATGCCAAAAATTCGGCAAACTGTTCACTTTTTGGATGGTCATTTTTGCAAAACTCATCCAGTAACTACAGAAAACGAGCGCCCACTTGCAAATGATAAAAGTTGACTTTTGTTTCTTGTGCTGCAACCATGTAAAGGCTCTTTCTGATTTGCTCAGTGAGCTTGATTTTCATTTCAGCAAGCTCAGTGCCTTGATACTCGCTACGTTTCTTGGATTCCAATGTATTGTATGTATTGTTGAACTCAGAATTTGCAACTGCATATTTGCGAGAGGTCAGAGGAGCGTACTTTGAGAGAAATTGTTTGACTTCCGCAAACTTGTCGACTGCAATGGCAGTCGAAGTTGATGTACATTGAATTATTGATTCTGGAATGTACGCTTCCATGTGCATTGGCTGCACAGGAGAAGGTGCTGTTGAGGCTTGAGAAGCTGAAGAAGTTGGAGAACTGCCTTGTTGACTTTGAGCTGCATAATCTGAACCTTAATATGTTGGCGCGTGTGCTCCTACAAGTGTACCACTATCATCGTCACTTGCTGTCCCATTTGTAGTTACAGGAAGAGCATCAAATTGCGAAAGTATCTTTCTGATGATTGGCAGTTTGATAGTGCGCAAATCTTGATGTAAATTGTCGGTGGGTTTTGCTAGCTCTCCTCTCATCCACTTGATGAAAGCATCACGGTAGGCATCAAGTGGCATTTGCAGTTGAAAGATTGTGTTCTAGAATTTCCATACTTTTTGAAATTGAAATTTTGTCTAATTTTTTCCAAAAAATTAGACAAAAAACATATTAAAAAAAACTGAATTTTAATTCAAAAACTTATTTTATTTTATAATACTAAGCATGTTCTCATTGGAAAGTGTATATCCTTTCTACCAAAGTATACAGCTATTTGAGCCAAATGATTATGCCCTGACTTACAAAGGGCTGTTTATCCCTTGTAAGAGAAGAAGTAGAATGGTTGTAAACCAAATCAAGCTTCCTCATAATGAAACGGAGCACAAGACATTGCAGTCACACATTGCCAATCTCATTCGTAACAATAAAGCGATAATTATTGGAAACTATATTTTAAAGTTGGACAACACATTCATCAAGAAAACTGACAAGATTATTAAACAATTCCAATCAGGGGGTATGGAAGTTGTTCATAATGTTTTGAAAAGAAGGAGACCTGATTCACCTGAATCATCAAGAAAGGAACAACGAATGGACACTTCATCAAAGAGAAAGAGGCCAAATGCCCCATTCGATGCCCAAAAAGAAAGACGAATCGACTATGCCTTACGTTATCTTCTCACCCTTTTCTCACAAAATGTAATTGTTACATACAAATTCAAATATGTCATCCATTATGGAGATTATGATTACAATGACAGCAAAACTGGCATCATTCGAGATATTCCTGACTATTTGATTGAACAACACCTTGACACTGTAACAAGTGAGTATGCTCAGAGACAGCCATATGATTGTAATATTCTAGAGATTGATTACACAACTCAACCTGTTCCACATCAACAAGTAGCTTTATTAGAACAGAGAATGTTTGGGACAGTTTTAAACTACCACCATTTAAACCTTGCACCAAACTTTACCAATGAAAACATTTGTGTTTATCAACATTTATTAGACATGTATTCAAAACATGTTAAAGGACTAACTTTCGATGGTTTAAAGGGTATCTTTGAAGAAGGCGAGATTGATACTGGAGTAGCAACAAATCAAGTTGTCCGATTCTGTGAAAAGTATGGCATTAGCTTGAATGCGATGGATTTAGAGTTTGAGATTTTCTGCCGACATGTCCCCAAAGTCAGAAATCACCATGTCCCTTGCCTGATTTACATTGTTGCCAATAACCACATGTATCCTGTCTTAGAAGAAGAGCTGAGAAGGAATATTGTTGCTTCTGAGAGAACAAAAGGTACCAACAATACAAGAGTTTTCAAAAGCAAGGAGAAGCTGGCAAATACATTTGACAGAACAATCGAGACTCTCTTAAATGTTCCATATGAAACTCTTAGTCAACTTGAAAACTGTAATGTTGTGTATACAAACAGAGAAGACCTTTCAGATTTGGTGGTGTATTTGGCTCAGACTGAACAAACTGTATACAAGACCAGAGGTAATGGTGGCCATATAGTTCGAATTGAATACAAGAACAATGTCATTGTAGAAGTCAACAAGCATTATCAAGAGTCATTGCAAGTATCAAAAGAATTAACAATTCCTTTTAGAAACCAAAACTTAATCAGTCTGGTGATACAGGCTTTCCAAATATACAAGGGTGATGACATAATAGAGAGCACATTCAATTGAGTGACTCAATCAGTATTCTTTAACTGTGTCAAGGGAGCCATTGTCGATACATTTTATGAACCATCAGAATCTGCAAATCTCAAGAGTTTCGATATTCAAAAATGCCATACAGCATGTTTGACCATCAAGAATGAAATGCCATGGTCGGTTTTCAGCATTTTTTCGACGAAGTCAAACCATACTCTGGTAAACTAAGAACTGGATTCTATTATGTTGAGACAGAGAATACTTTTTCACTGAGAGGGACAAGATGGTATTCTGCACCTATACTACAATATTGTCAAATGATTGGAGTGCCACTCAAGATTGTCAATGAAATCATTCCAAGTAAGACTCTTAAAGCAGACTACTTTAATGATTTTGTAAATAGGATATATGGCAAGAGCGGAAATAATGCAAAGCTGATGATTAACTGTTTTGTAGGATATTTGAATAAAAGAAGTGATAAAAAGCAAACAGATAGGTTTACAATGAGTTTGAATGATGCAGTTCGATACTATTTCTCGAATGACAATACAGTGTATTCATGCATTTCACAAGAGCCAAAGCTATATCACATTTCCATCAAGAATGATACACCAAAGCATTTCAATACAATTCCAATATACTGGCAAGTTATTGATAACAGTAATATGATGCTGCATCAATTAGCTATGAAAATGAGTGGTAGAATAGTTCAATTGAAAACTGATTGTGTGGTAGTTGAAGATGGCAATGATGTTGAATGTCAACCAGGTATTGGTAATTATCGAGTCGAAGCATTACCACAATAGTATAAAGTATCTAAGCCATTCAAGAGTACATATGCATTTCAGCTTGAGAATAATGGCAAGGAACTTTATTTTTTTTGTGCTTAATCTTGTGTTTTTTTACTTCATTATTGGAACTGTGTTTGAAATTGCCATAATTTTCCAAATATGATCAAACAATTGACATAACTATATCAAAATATAGTGGCTTTTAAAGATTTTATTCCAAAAAAAGGTTTGAATGCCATCGATAGTATGACGCAATTTTTTGATTCGACTTAACCGGCGCTGTGACTTTTTTACTCTTCATTGTTTTTCTTTTTCGATAGCACTTAAATTCTGATCGCAATCACCAATTTTTAAGCCACTCAAAACAGCAATCAAATGTTCAAAAATAAGCAAACTGAAGCAGCTGCCGATTCGCCTCCAGAATTCACAACTCCGCAAGTTTTATACATTCCAAAGCCATGTTTTGTTCAGCATTCCAAATGGATCACGCAGCTCTTTTCAAATCCAGCTGCTACGAGACCTTATTTGGAAATTGCTCATGACCTGCTAGGCCAACCTTGGTTCAAATCAAGAATATTTACGATTCAGCTAGACAGTGTTGACTCGATCAGTGAATCAGACTTCCTTTATGCCTTTGGGCACAAATCTGCAGGCAAATTCAGCTTGAAAAGTGAAACAATTATTGTTGGAGGCAGAGACAATGAGACTCCAACATCGCTAGGTATTCACAAGTCATTGTTTTTGGAAGACGGCGTCTTCTTGAATCCTTTCAAGTCGGAGAACTTTCGCTATTTGTGGGTCAAAAAACCTCGAGGATTGTTTGCAGAAAATGCGGATATTGTTTTGCAAATGTGGGAAGGGCATAACAGTAAAGCTCCCAAACAGATTGTTGCTGGATTTTGCTTTGATTTTGAAAACGGCGGAAAGCTATTTGCAAATACTGTTGAGGCAATTTCTGGGGGCGATGTGCCAGTTCTAACTTGGAATTCATTGGAAGAATGTGCATTCATTGTTGGAACCGCTGTCGAAGCGCTGATGAAACAAATGACAAACCGTTATAAATATGATACTGCAATTGGCATTGCCATGATGGCAATTCTCTAAAAAAAATCGAAATAATAATAAAAGCTCAATTGGACTAAAAATACCAGATTTGTGAGTATTACGATTTTCTATATCAGCGAGACACCATTATAAAGCATTCTCAAAATTACAGTCACCAGAAATTAAAAATTAAAAATGCTTTATATCTCATTGGCTTTCCGCAGTACGAAGAGATGATACCAATTTATTTTCAAAAATTCGGCATAAACAATGAAACAGGTGGCTGGTCCTTTTTCTTCTTTTTTAAGGCTGTTTTCGCAGTACTTTTGGATGTATCATCCTTCGAAATAGAATTTTTGGCAGTAGCAACGGAATTATTGCTCTTGGTTTTTGTCCGAATCGCGAAAGATTCCAACACAACGCTTTTAACGGCTTTCTCATTCTAAACTGCTTCCTTTTCCGACAAAGGCCCCAATTTCACTTGCATCAGCTGCCGCTTTCAGTTTGGCCGTCTTCGTGAGCGCGAAATTTCTGCGAATTCCCCAGTTCAAAAAACTGATTTGAAGTATCAATTCAAAAGCTGTTGCAATGTATAGCGCGTCTCCAGAAAAATAGAACAATGTTTGAGTGTTGTCGTTGAAGAAGCCAATCTTTTTGTCATTTGTTATTTTTTTGACAAAGAAGAGAGGGAAAATATTATAACCCCGAGTTTCTGAAAATTACTGAATGGGATCACAAAGTCGATAATAGTGAGTGCAGGCGCCAACAAAATTCCAGCAACTACCAAGAAAAAGTTTGTCCGATTTTTACGTTCATTTCGTTAACCATCCAGATCGAAGCAACACCGAAAATCATATCCAACGCAGAAGAAATACCTTCGAGCCATCTCCTTGCAATGACCAATGTTTTCGCTGGCCCAGCTTCTTGACACCAAGTGGTTTCAGTGTAGTTTTCAAACACAGCTTTAAAACGGTTGGCCCATGCTTCCACAGGTTCGCAAGTCCAGTTGTATCGGCGACCTGGCTTTGTTAAATCTGTTTCGGGAACATAAAAAAAATCGCAGTCTCCGCAAACTTGGAAGAACCCAGCGGTACGGTAAACGTCACCTTTCCTGATTACGTTGAATCGCAATTTAATGATATTCTTTCGATTTGTTGATTTAAGCGCTTACCAATATGGAAGTGCATAGCCAACCCAATGAGTTGTCCACGAAATGATCAGAACAAAAGCCACTGCCACTCCTGTATTGATATCGAAAATGAAAAGTTCAGAAGAATGTAGTTATCGGAAATTAATACATATCCGAATAATCCCCTATCCGTCACCCAAAGGTGGCCTTCTTCTTCGTGTGGGTCTTGAGTTACAATTGACTTTTCTTCGAGTTGCGTGCAGGTAAATTTCAGGAAATTTTTTGTGAACTATCACACTTCGAGACTTCAGCGAATGTAGAATGAACTCAAATCCTATGTTTAGTTTCTTATATTCAAAACTGAGTGAGTACTAATCCGGCGCATCGCACGAGCGGATCTTCATTATGTATGACAAATTATATGACTGACCACTACTCTCAGCAGAATTGTGCTTAGATAGTTTTTATTCATCAAGGCATGATTATGCTGAATTTTTTTTTCTTTTATGCCATTTGGTGTCCGTGCAGATCCAATTCTCTAAGTCTTTACGGCTTATTTGATTTCAAATAGTGTCTGGAATTGTTTTGTCAACCCATCAAGTGCATTTTATTGCAATCCTTCAAGAAAAAGAAAATAAAACCAATATGTTTAAATTTAAACCATTGTACGAGCGGCTACTTCGTCACCACTTTGCGCGAGGAAAGTTTGTCGACGAATTCCTGTCAAAATGCCAAACAAAAACTATCAATAAAAATTAAACAGTAAACAAAAAAATAGTCAAAAATGTACCCCAAATCAAGAAAGATAGTTGGAGAATAAAATCAATGAAACTAGAGATCCAAGAAATATCACCAGATATGTATAAAAACGACTGAATATCTGTGTTATAAATTCCAACACCAATAGAACCCCAGTACGAGTTTTGAATAAATCCATCAACAAGACAAAAAGTGGGAGTCAAAATAATTCCGACGATTGCATAAACCATATTTTTGCGCTGCTGTCTGGAATCAACATTTGGATAAATAACAGCCCAGATAGTAGTAGCACCAAAGATCATGTCCATGACAGTTGTCGTCGCTTCAAAAACGCGAGACACGACGATCATTGTCTTTGCAGCCCGGGCTTGTATAGCCCAATCGCTATCCGGATAGTTGACGAACAACTCAAGAAAACGGTCCACATAATCGTTGAAAGGATCGCAATGCCAGTCCGTGACAATAGTCGGATTGATTTTCGACGTGACGTTGTTGTACGTGAAGTATCTGTCGCCGCAGATTTGAAATAACCCCCCAGTATGATACTTATCACCTCTCCTGGTATAATCATATTATTAGGGGAAAATATCTAAATAATTATACAATCAAAAATCGAACCAAAAAGGGATGGAGAAAGCCACCCATTGCGACGACCACGACAAACATAGAAAGCAAAATACGGCAAGAGCTGAGATTTTATAAAGAGTACATTCGGAAGTTTGTTTGTAGTCAGCATAAGCACGCACAAACCCATCAAGAATCGACTCACCGGACCAGCGCAGTTTTGTATCGGAGGTCAACTTGTGTACGGCCTTTTTGGGCTTATCATTTACTTCAAATTCAGCCTCCACCGCCGGAGTTGCCGTAATATCTTCCTTCATCACCCTAATATCCTCCATCTCTTCCAATGTTGAAAAAAATTATTGAATTCCACTCAAAACAGTTTTTTTTGCAAAAAGCGCCACCTACAGAAAAATTTTCGTCGTTTGTGAATCACCTACGGACGAGAATCGAGAGTAACTTCGAGCGGAACACTCAATTTGCAGATGAAATCATTATATTATTACAATCGCCATGAGCACGCATTATATTGATATTTTGAAATTTGGTGAATGCTTCCATATTGCTCATGAAACTCTAACACTTATGTTTTTCATTTCCGAAGACACTAGATAATTTGCATCTGCGAGTTAAGTAGGTGGATCCCTGATGACATTGAAAATTGTTAAATATTAAATAATGAGTTTGTCTAGCAAAACATCTCAATCGAATTTGAGCACGCAATATGCATTCTCACAAATTAACAAATATCGCACAGAAGTCACTCGTCAGCGTTCGTCAATGAGCGGCAAGAAAATTTTACAATTTTTGACCAACTATTCTTTTTTTCAAATATTGTCAACAGCATGTATCGCAATTTTATCGCCCCTTCGCGCAAACAGGCGCTGCTTGCGCCATACGCAAGTTATTCGGTTTGAAGAACAATATCGCAAACTGATGAGATCTAAATATATACCCTGTTATAAAGACGAACCACAATCACAGCCCAATAAGAGATTTGAATAGTAGATTAATTTTTGTCTCTGAAAAATTTAAACAAATCCGCACTGTTTGATTGATTCACCAATATCATTCCTCTGCACAATCTTAATATCGTGAATTTTTTTTTTTTTTTTGCCAAGCCCAAACGCCACTGTAACCAAATATTGATTATTCTTTTTTTTGCCAGATTTTCAATATAACGCCAATACATATCATCGGATTTGTAATTCAGTTGAATCCATTAATCCAGAACTCCAAAATCCAAAACTTTTGCGTTCACTTCAAGTTGTTCATTCTTGTAATATAATCAGACGAGAAATCTCTACTCAATGAATATGGTATAGTTTGTCTGAACCACTTTGGAATTCTTCACACCCCAACATGGTTTTCAAGAAAACATGGAAATTGATGATAGAAAATCATTCTTTTGCGCGCTAGGATTTGTGTCAATTGTCGACGGTGAACAAAAATAAATCTGACGGAATTCAAGAAACGCTTGTTTTGAGTCGCAATGAAAATCGACGAAAATTCCAGGCGATTTTACCTTTGACGGAATGCGTTTCCTGAATTTAGGCAACTAGTGGCTTTTTGCACCAAAGAGAAAAGTCTTATTGTTTGTTACAAGACAAGCAAATTTTTCATTATTATCATTTGAAATTGAAGAAATTCCATTTTCAATTTTGTTAAATTGACAAATTTGTTCAATTGGCAAATGCAAATAAAGAGACCATTGAAAATGAATAATTTATAAATACCTTTTGAAAACTGTCGCATCATCCCATTGATGTGATTTTACCATTCTTCTAAGGGGAAAATGCCGAAGTGGTGGTAAATGCACAATAACCGTGAAACCTGCAACAGCACTACAAAATCATCTAAAAATTGATAGTTTGTAGTTCTGACAACTCTCTTCTAATGGTTCCCAACTATACTCAACAACCATATGTTTTCCTGCAGAAAATAAAGTGTCATTTGGAAATCTGGTCATGTAGCCTGGCGATTTTCAGGTCACCAATTCTTTCTGGTGTATCCTAAACCAAATTTAACATAATTTAAATCACATAGTTTATTATTCAGATTATTTTGCATGATTTTCATGAAGTATTTGTAAACGTGAGAGCAGAAACTGCCAATATGCTCTATTTGATTGCTCGCTAGGATGAAACCCATCTTCAAGAAGCCAATCATGATGATTTCCAATAAGAGCAGCCCAATCTAACAATCCATAGTCTTCATCAGGATGATCAAAGAGATAGTGAAGTTTCGCATTCATTTTTTCAACGAATGAGTCTTGGAACTCATTTTTTGCCGAAATATACGGAATTGTACGCGTAAACCATCGTCGCCACTTTTGTCTCTGTTCAGCAATATCATCTCGGACAGCATTGCCCAAAGAATTTTTAAGCGGTTGCAGCAGTTTAGATTTCAACAACTCTGTCCATTCATGAACAAATTTTGCAGGGTCCTTATCATCGGTATTGCGCTGTTTCAGGTCCCAGAGTCCTGACTGTGCAACCACAAGATCTGGTGGTGGGAACCAGAAAGGAGCAGACGCGTTCCACGGTTTAACTTGATCTAAACGCGTAATATTTGAAGAAGGCGGGCAAATGTGGTTCTCAATGCAAAGTTCGGGAAAAGTATGGTTCGAGATTGAAAGAAGGAAATGTGGGATCCATGTGGCTCGTTCCTTGGCATCGAAAGGCGACAAGCCTGGGGTCCAGTGAGAAATTATTCCCATTGCAGGATTTCGGGCGATTCGGACTCCAAAATTAAATATATTTATAAACACGAGAATTTTGTCTTTCTTTCGGATAACGCAAATATTCGGATCTCCACCACCTGAAATGAAACCAAAAAATTTTACACAAATTTTTTTCATTAAATTACAAACCTGAAAAGTACTTTGAAAAAACAGCTCCATTGAGCATTGCTTTCGTAGAAACGCCGTTCGTAAGCCTGCAAATATATTCGACAAGTCGTCTTTCGAATGAATCACCAATAAGAAGAATCATCTTGTTCTGAAAATACTCTGGAAGTGTTTCAGCATGTTTCGAGATTAGGTCAAGGTTGTCTGGAAATCCAAACACATAAGTTGCACCGGCACAAAGCGTCGTATTGATTAAGCTGCTATTCGGAAGAAATACTCCGGTTTTCGCAATTGAGCCGGTGCTATTTTTGGCGAACAACAGAGTGTAAGGGTCACACTGTGCGAAAGAAGCAGATTGATGACTATTCGGCACGGCTGTTGAAAAGTTCGATTTAGATCCTGATTTCGATGTAGAATGTGTCGTATTTGTTGAAGTTTGTGCTAGAAGAATTTGTGCACGTGCTTGGGCTATTTGAATCCCCCACAATGCCGCAAATTCGGCAGCAATTACTATAAGAAGTCCAATAATTATCACAGTCACGCCAGCGATCGCAAATTCCAAACGGTTTTGCCGGTTTTTGCGCACAAATCTCAATACGACACAAGCCACCATCAATTTCTTGGCAATTTTTTTCTTTCATTCCTTCCATACATTGAAATCAAAATGAAAAATAGTGTGTTGAAGATTATTGTGCAGGTAATACCTTATTTTTTTCATTAAAAGAATCAGTTGCAAGGGCAAGGTGAGTAAATTGCTGCATATAGCTTGGAGAAGAAGCCAATAAGAACTACAAAAGCTTCAGATTGACTTTGAAAAGAAATCAGGAAATGGGAAAATTCTACTTCAAATACTTGGAATATCAGTAACCTCGCACAAGGTTAGGTCAGCATCAACAAATATTTGCGCTGAACGGATCTTTGTTATTAAATTGTAACAACGCGAGCTAAAGCGGTAAATAAAG
>JADGJH010001183.1:0-11469 GCA_027596945.1 Physocladia obscura
TATTTTTGCATCTGTTTATGCTCTGCAGCCAGTTGCAGACAGTATTGTGTGAACTTAGATTTGTTAAATGTTCCTTCCACTTGAAATGCTTCCAGAAGCCGAATACTGTTGATGAAACACAAAATGGAAATGCAAGAGAGTCCATGATACTCACCTCTCAAATAAAGTTTCTTACCTTTGAATGCATATCCACAGTGCCTTAGCATTTTGCAATTATCAAAAGAAAAATTTGTCTGAGAAAACTATATTGTGTAGTGTCCAGTCTATTGAGTTCAATTCATGTGTGAATCTTATAATATTGGTTTCTTTGATATGCATGGCTTGACACTCGAGACTTTTCCATGTGAGGGTGGCAACATGGATTATATGCCAGATATGAGAAATACTAATTTGCTTATGCCATCGTTTGCGAAATGCAGCTTGAGCTTTGTCCAAGAGTGACAGCAGCACTTCAATAAAGTATTTGAGTATCCATTGCTCCTGAACGACAGAGAAATTTTGATCTACTAATTTTTGAGCCTTTCTTGTCAATGTGCCATTTGATTCAAATTGGGAAATCCATCTGTTGATGGTGTGAGTTGATTTGCAGAAAATTGCACCAATTTGTGCTGGAGACATGCAATGATAGTAGTAGTTAAACAGCGCATGGGATCTGGTGTTTGCACTAGCTTGCATCAATGTAACTTGAATTTGAATTGATTCCATTTGATTGTTTATTAAAAACTCAGAAAAAAGACATTTTCAACAAAATAGACAATAACTGGTACAAAAAAGCCAATGTCAAGAGAAAATGATCAAACCCCCAATGTCACACCCACCACTTTTTCCTCACAGTCCTTTCACTACTGATTTTCATTTTTAACCTTTCTCACTGTGGCTTCTAATAAAAATAGTTGGTTTTGAGATGTAGTGAGATTGTGGTTTTTATAATTTGGGCTGGATACCATGCCCCAAGATTGTGACAACGTACCCAACAAAACACAAATGTGAATGACAACAGAGAGAGGCTGCAATAACCAAGCACCATCTTTGCACACAGTCAGACCTTTATTGTTTGCTGTTGTTGTGGAGAAGCCAAGCACTGACGTCAACATGCCATCAACAGCAATCAAATCCAAAGAACAGACACACATGCCACTTGTTGCCTATCAACTTGAGTCTTTTTCTCCTCCATGTCAAATCTGTCATTTCAAAAGAATCTCCTGACTTTTCATCATCTCCACCAACCCACACTCAAAAAACATCTTGTCATGTCATTGTTGATTTGGACAGTGATTCTGTTGTTCCCACAACTCTCAGTGCTGTTGCATGGAATCTATGGGAGTTGCAACCAGAAAGTGATTCTGAGGAGGAAACCTACTGCAAAATGTCAAATCAGAAGATGGAAACAAATCTGATGACTCTTTTGAATCAGGATCTTTTTCTTTGCAGAGTGTGAGTGTTGTTTTTTCATTCAGACAAATTCAGTAACACTTCACTCATAGGCACACCATCTTTGCACTTTGTGAATCTTTGGAATACAATGAGCTGTTGGTGCATTTGTGTTTCATGCCCCAATCAAATTTTGTTGATAATCTAAAGTTAAATTTGACAATTAATCAGCATTTTTATCTGCAAAAATACTATTCCCTCAAGTTTGAGTTGATTATTCATTATTGAAAGTACTGCTATCTGTTTTAATTGCAGTAGTTCTGAATCAACCATGTTTGACACAACAGGGACTGTTGTTATTGAATCATATCAGCTACACATCTCTCACAATGAATCATTCTTTGAATGTTCAAAGTTCCTGGGAATATTCACCCTCAATAACACCATCAGAGGTTGGCATGGTATATATAATAATTTGGAACACACAGAAAATAAATCAGAAGATTATATCATTGGCCATCACTTTGCTGTAATATCAAGAAAAAAAATTTTGTACAGTTTTGTAATTCATACCAATGCTTCAAATTAGCTTAAAGACTACCTTATATCTATTACAGCCACACAAAATTCCACAAGCACACTGGAAAAATTTTTTAATGGACTTCATTGACCCAATCATCACATCATCAAATGGATATGACACAATAATGCTAATAGTTGACTACACAGCAAAACACACACAAATACTTCCCTACAAACAAACCAATAATACAAATCACATAGCTGACCTTTTCAAACTTGAAATATAGAAACTTCATGGATTTCAGCAGAAAGTAATCTATGATTGTGACACACAATACATGTCCCAATTTTGGACAACTCTCCTAAAATCTCTACGAACTCAATAAGTATTGACATCATTCCACCTGCAGATAGACAGAAACACAGAAATCAAGAATGACTAGATCATCACTGCCATATGACATTTTGTACCACATTACCAAAAAGACTGGGATTGTTACCTCCACATAATTGAATTTGGAATCAATGACACCAAGAAGTCTTCTACAGGATACACTCCTTTCATGTTAGACATGGGATAAACCCAACATTAATAATGGATATCAACTTCACAGTATACGACAACCCCGCACAACCAACAAGTAGCTAAGATACCAGGTGACCAATCAAACCAAGGTACTATAAAGGCACTGGAAAATATATAAAAACTGTTGGTTTCTTTTCTGGAATAGTTACAACAAATCAATAAAAATCTATTATCTCTAAAATCCATTGTTACACAGCAAAT
Organism: Physocladia obscura; assembly: GCA_027596945.1. Taxonomy (NCBI): domain Eukaryota; kingdom Fungi; phylum Chytridiomycota; class Chytridiomycetes; order Chytridiales; family Chytriomycetaceae; genus Physocladia; species Physocladia obscura. The sequence goes on from JADGJH010001183.1 coordinate 2,681, forward strand.
TAACATCCATAATTGAGAACTATTGAAATTCAAATAAAAAAGAATTCTTTATTAAAAACTTCAACTTTGCTTTGCTTTAAGACAAAAAGGAAAACTTTGCTGTGTAAGCCACAGCTTCAAGAAAAATACTTTGCTTTGCTATTCCAAGTTAACTTTGTCCATTTGGAACTTCACCATTTCTCTCACATATGTAAGTAATTTTAACTTGTTAATGTATGCAAATGAAAATTCAAACATAGAATCAGTTGACAATTAAATTTGATTGAATTTGATGATTAATCTTAATTTAAGAATTTTCACAAGCCAGATCTTATATACCAGTTTTATTTTTTTTGGTAACCAGCTGTGTGGAGGAAAATGGATGGCATATTAGTATGTTCAAATTTTTGCCACGATTTAGATTTAGTTCGCGGTGTTTGTGTTGGGGTTGTTGGATTGGCGAGCGACTGGGTCGCTCAATATCGTGGCGGTTGTCGTTGATGCCGCGGGAGGCACGCGTGGAGGGAAACGCCGAGGCGGTCGTGGTCATTGTTGATGTGGACAGCACCACGGCTGAACATGGGCGCGGCAATACGTCCGGTCGGTTACAATGGTCGGATTCTCTATGAACTTTGGGCTTAATTAAAGCAGTTGATTTCGGCAGCAACGCAACTGACCCTTGTGGATTACATTGATTTCAACTCCACGTGTATTTTCTGACCTCCGCGTGAGAAGGAGAATTGTGCCCGATAGCTCAACCAACCACTTTTCTTTGTCCAAACTCGATTTTTTTCTACTCTCTTGTTCGATCCATCCGGTTGCACCCGATTGGCCCACTCAATTGTCACCATCACTCACTGTAAAAAGCGTTGCGCTGACAGGGTAGGCTGCAGACTTGAATTGTGTTTTATTATTATTATTATTTGTTATGCATCATCAAGCGACTGACTGCATATTACTTCCATCTCTGCAATTAAAGCCACAATTGAAGGTCGAAAATACGGCGGAACAACAATCATAGCTCCTCCTCCTCCATATTCTGATTCTTGTGTGACGCTTTCCTTTGCTCGGCTGCCGCCAAATTCGTTTTCTCCGCGCGCACCGTTGAATCCAGCGAATTGCGACTCTGGACGCGTGTGAAATGATTCCGGTGACTCGCAGCTATTCCTGTTGGATGCAACTGAATCGGTCACTGAAAACGACACAGTGTTTCTTCGATTGGCTGCGATTGTAGTTTGTGAAGGGTTTACAGTAATTCTCCTTGTACTAGCACTTAGCATGCCAGTCATAGAGCTTGCCAGCCGTCGTTGACTCGTTTTCATTCGAAGTCGCGTCGCCCAGCATCCGCCATCGGTTGTGATTCGCCCAAACATGAATGCAAAAGGAAAAAAAAATTGAAGTGATGAAAAACCAAGTTTCTTTCAACCCAAGCAGAAAATATGCACAACATCCCGGCGTGCCGCTGCCGCCAAAGAAAACGACGACCACGTCGCAAACACACTGTTCCCAATTTTTTTTCCACACCGCGCACAAACTGTTTCGTCATCTCGCACATCCACAAACTGTGACTGCAGCTTAATCAGATGCTGCTGAACCTGAATATGTTCGAGTCTGGCAGTGTTTGCTCCAAGAACTGCTGCATGGCTTATTTGATGCACGCGCTGTAATGTTTTGGCAAAAAACTCAGTCAGACCCTGCAGGTTTGTGCTTCGGGGAAGCATGTATAGAGCGCGTGGGCCGTCAATGAATGCTCCGTATTTCACCATATACGTGATAATTTCGTCCATGCTGAGTTTTTCACGGCTGTTCGCTGCAAGAAAGAGAGAGAGGAGTGTGATAAATAGATTATCAGTGTTACTGCTACTGGCGTTTACACTATCGCTATGATAAATTTCGCAGTAACGTTGTGCAAGTGAATGGTTCTGGAGAGTCTCCACGATTATTTTCAGCGACTCAGTATGTCGGCCCAACTTTGCCAAAAGCAATATCCGTTCTTCATGTAATCCTGGATTTCAAAAGTACAACAGAAAAAAAAACAAAAGTATGAATTAGTGTTCCATTAATATTGTGAGAAAGAAAAAACCTTCTTCAGGAAATAAAGGAAAAACACGCGATGGTCGATAAAATTGACTAGTCTGTAAAAATTCCACCAGTTTCCGTCTCATCAACAAAAAGTGCACCTCTCGATCGTCGGATAATGCTAACCGTTCTTCCGACTCAAATAACCGCCCACCGGTAGTTTTTGACGGCGGATCGTCCAGGGAGCTCATATATTCCACCAAATATTGCAAATAGAGTAATATCAGACGGTCATGAAATTCGGGTCGGTCGCTTTTTAATTCACCAACAAGATGTTCTGCATATCGCGCTTCAAATTCGTGACCCTTATGTTCAAAAAATGACATAATTTTTAAATGTGTTTTCAACAAAATCTGTTAAATCAAGAAAAAAAGGCTATTTAGATTATACAATAAAAAAATTAACAAAAATAACCTCTTCGTAGCGTTCCATAAAAACCTAAAATCAAAAATAGATGATTAATGGCGATAAAATTAAAACAAATAATTCACCTTCATTCCATCATCAACGACCCTCTCAAAAATTGGACCTGAAAACTCTATAAACAAATCCACATGCAGATTGATATCCAGCTTTTGAAAATATTTAATCATATCCTGTACACTGCAGTAAATATTAGATTTAATACACAAAATTTAACTATAAAATATATAACAAAGACCTTTTCATCAGAGTTAGAAGTTCCAAAGCTTTTCGATGTAGTCCTTTTCCGTTGTAGAAATCAATGAGCTCATTATATTTCTATAGATATATTTTTTGAGTATATTAAAAAAAATCCGAAAAAAAAATCCAACCTTTCGTGCCTTCAATGCCGCCTCAACTTCTTCCACATCACAATAATTCTCCACTCGTACCAAAGACCCCACCAATCTTTCGTTGACAGCCAAATATACTTTTAGCAACGTGGTGTCCACGACACTACTCAAGAAAACAGTGTCTTCGGCGTTCGAGAGTATCGCAGCAGATGTCGGAGCCGCGTCGGGGACACCTTGATCGCTACCGCTAAAAATCGACGATGCAACTGCAGCCGTTGTATTTTGCAAGGATGCGGCTGTAGCTGCGGCGGCAGTGCCAGGAGGAAGATGGTGGTGAGCAGGAGTGAGACGCTGTTGATGGAGACGACGCAGCCTTGAAAGAATTTGGCGTTGTTGAATTAAATAATCTTTTAGGCCGTTCAGGGCAACTTTATCTGTGTATTTACTAAATTTAAGTAATGCACTTTTTGTTTGTTTTTTTCATTTTGATATTATTTTTCACCGGTAACAGGAATTTCAGAATTTTGTCCTTCAAGTAATGAAAACTGTGGGAAAAGATTCACGATATCGATTGGAGAAGCCCGAAGCTCTGAAAGAATGGATATAGCGGCTTCGTATTTTTTTTCGTGAGTAAACATATAATGGGCATACAATCCCCTGACTCGAATAATATTGGATATCTATAGTTTCATGAACATGAGAAAGAGAAAACCTTCTTATTTTGATTTGCTTTCTTTGTTTTCCTTTTTTTTTTCAAAACTTGCCTTTTCATCCTCAGAGGAAAATTCCAGTTCTTCAATCAGTCGTTGAGCATCATTGAATTGATTGCTCGCAATCAAGAATTCAATCTGTTTGATCATTTCAGTTACATGGGTCTGATAGAGACGCGTTGCAAACCTGATCCTCAAAAGAAACCGGAAGCAGTCTCCATACGCAATTTAAACTAGCTACATAGATTAAAGAATCACCCCCCACACCCATATTTTCCGCTGCGGGAAATTCAATATTTTGAACGATTCCGCCCGTTGTAAGACTCCGTATTTCAATCGAGTTTCCTATCAGGCCTACAACATATGGGGTCGAAAAAGCTGTTCGAGAAAGGAGAAAAAAAGAAGAAAAAAAGTTAAATTTTTCCACCACACTTCTTTAAGTCAATTCCATCTCCTGAATAAATATAAATATCAAACATAAAACTCATACTGGTGAAACTTGGAGCTCCAGACCATTCCAAATCGCGTTCAACAAGAGGTGATCCATCAGTATTCACAAAAACACCAGAATCGCCGTTCGTGAGCAGTAATCGATCATTTGGGAGCTCTACGATTCCAAGTCGTACGTGAGCGTATGAACTAATTTTTGAAAATAGAGACGTATTGAATTTGTGCAGCTCGATAATCTCGTTCGTCTCAGTCGACACAGTGAAATATCCGCGTTTGGGATGCGCGTAAGCAATTTTTGTCGCGGAGAGCCATTGCATAATATGTGGTCGATCAGGGAGCGCCAACTCCTAAAAAAAAATGAAACATAATATATATATATATTATTAAAGCTTTTTTTCAAGTCAACTAAAAATTAAAAACCGTACTTTGCTGAATTGAATTGATCCGCTTGAATCGGTTTTAAAAATTAAAAGCCGTTTTTTTATAACGACTGCGAGTAAACGTGATAAGACAGAATGGATTAAATCAGCTGTTACGGCTGGTGTACTCAATCCGTTTTTGCCCGATAGACTATTATTATACATGATCGTCTCAGTATCAAAAGAAGCGAACCGTTGGAATCCATCAGATAATTCAGATTTCTCTTTATGCTCGGCTGATATCAAAACAGATGATGGCGGATGGAGGGCTATCAGAGTCGCGCCTTTTGTTGATGGGAATGAATCCAGCTGAGTGAGAGTGCTGAGATCATACGAGGAAACCTGTTCTGTACAAAACAGAGTTTATAATAAGACAGCATCACTTCAATAAAGAGCGGCGGAGTTACCGTCGAGTGCTAGCAGCAAGTTTGCTTCGGGAACAGCAACAAGTTGTTTTGCGGGCGATTTTGAGAAGCCTTTTTTTGTCTGCGCAAGCGTGATTGAAAAAGACGGCTCTTCGGCGATCGAATAAACAAGCAGCGAGCATGCGGCGGTGCTGACAACGAGACGGTCGGCTGCGTAGTCGGTTAGTTTCGTTCAGGTAAGTTTGGTTTCGTTAGCAGATCGGAAAATCTTAAACCATAAGAATCGAAAGCGCTAATATCCATAGGAAGTCCTTCGACTAGACATTGCACCAGAACAACATCCTGTGAATTGTCATTAAAGTTTGTCAAGCATGTGATTCGTCCATTATTTATCTTACCATTTTTGTTCTGTTCTTCAGGCAGAAAAAAGTAGTCTGGATATTTTGAATGCTAATCAGCACGATTATTTATTTGCTGTTACACAAGTAAAACCAGCAAAAAAAAAAAAAACGAATGAACGCAAACGTCAATTGCGATTTATCACTCGGCAGTGACTGCTTCCAAATCACAAAATTTTCCAATTTACAAAGGGTCAAAATGGACAATATCAACGGCGATTGCAAAGTGCTGTTTGACGGACTTGGAATCATCGAAACAGACTTTCATACGCGGGTTAATTGTTGCTCGAGCTTGCCGTTTATTGTGTGCGACAAACACAGCCGAATTACAAAACTGTAAGCAAACATGAATGCCGAGTCCAACAAATCTCAATGATCTTGCAAAACCCAGCAACCTTCCATGCGCACAAAAGAACTTTCCAGCTCCAACCTCCGAAGTTTTCACCAGTCTGAATATGTTGTCCGAACTCGAGGAACTGTGAGTTCATTCGGTTGATGATCGAAGCACCCGTCTAATTTATGCAACAGTGATTTATCGGACTGTCAGATCACTGGCTTTTTTACCGAAGATTGGTCAAATTTGCGGCATTTAACCACGCTCAACTTATCAGGAAACAACTTAGAAGGCCCGATACCTGCCGACCTCTCAGCTCTCGGTTTCCTTCGCCATCTCAACCTTGACTATAATGCCAATCTATACGGATTCTTTCCTTCGCACCCGGAATTACTTCCGATTTTGCAAAAGCGTTGCATTCAGTCTAATCCCTGTCAGTTGTACGTCTAACTATCTTGTCATCAATATAATAAAAATTATATTTTACCCAGTTCCTTCAAATCCACCCAAATCACACAATTCCTCCCGGTCACATTCACACCACATATTATAATGGCTGTGTCCTCACCATCACGCTTTCACGTGTTCCAAAGACGCCAAGCTGACAACACAACATCAAATTCCTCGTCGTCAGACAACACTGTGATTTACATTCTTGTTGCAATTGTTGCCATAATTATAATGGTTATTGGCGCAGGGATATACTTTTGTCTGAAGCGCCGCCGTGAAACACGCCGTGACGATTCAAGAAGCATGGATTCAATAGCGGCATATACACGTGAAGACGACGAATTCTACTTTGAAGACTATGCTGATCGGCAACGCGGTCGAAAGAATGTGAATACTGCGCGGCTAAATAGTGTGGTAAATAATCGTAGAAATTTCGATGGTGGCAACGGGTATGCGAGTCAGACCGCAAGAACGGACCGCGAAAGCGTCTACAGTGTGGATGCTGGCAATGACAATGATTTTGAGCCTGTAAGACGAAAAGAAAGTAGCAACAGTGGAAATCGAAGTAGAGGACTAGAAGATCGAGAGAAAAGTAATAACAATAGAGCCGATAGAAGTAGAGATAATAGAAGTAGAAGTGAAGGCGGTGGCAGTCGATCTCGAGATATGCGTAGTCCAAATTCTGAACAAAAAAAGCGCTTGGATTCAAATTCTCGTTCACGGAAGAGTCAAGACGGTAATGAATTTCGCGAAAAGCAACGGACTGATGTAATATATCCGCAAAGAACTGGTTGGTCAAATGACAGTCGGTCAAATGACAGTCGCCGAAAAAACGAAATGAGAGATGCCAGTGTTGAACGAGCTTCACGGAACGGCAAGATGCGAGGCGATCTTGAAGATTCTTCCAATCGAAGAAATAATAATGAGACAAATGATTATGAAGGTGACAGTGACGCCTTTGAAAAATCGCGTCCAAGAAAAGCGAGAAGCAGCAGTATTGGTACAACAAGTCGAATTAGAAATCAAATTGACGCCGAAAATACTACAGTTAGTCCTTCCCGTGGAATAGTCAAATCTATTCGTATGAATGATCGAGCTGAGCCAGTGTATAGCAGCGATGAGGAGGAAAGAATGGTATCGAATAGGACTAAAAACAACAATATCCGTGCCAAAGGTTTATCTTCCAGCCGCGGAAAAGTCAGAGCCCTTTCTGCCGATACCAGTGATGCTGAGGAAATTGGGAAGACCAAGCGTAGCAGTAAAAATAGAGGAAGACAAGGGTTAAGTGAGCAAAGTAAGAGCCGACCTGAAAAACGTTCTGACAGCAAAGACAGCCGTAAACGGAATTCTTCAATTGAAAATTCTCGCCCAAAATTCCAAGAGGACAGTGACAATGAAAATGCCGTAATGAATACTCGAAATGGAAGCACAAACAGCCGCACTCAAATTTCATTGAAAAATAGTGGCAACCGAGCTAATAAGGGCAAGGATGACGACTTTCCTGATAAAAGTGGCAAAGAAAGCCGGCCAAAGGTGTTCAACCCATCTCAAAAAAACCAAGAAATTTTTTCTAGTACCAGCAATAATGACGAGCTCTTTCGGCACGATTTCCGGAGCAAAGGCACCGAAAATTCGAAAAAATACTCTACCAACAGTCGCAAACCTGAAGAACATAACTGCGACGAAGAAACCGTCATATCTCCGACTCGAGCTCCAGCAAAATTAAAAAAATCAGATCGCACGAAAGTACCTTCAGACAGAAAAGACAACGATGGCATACAGAATAATTCTGAGACTCCACGTTCTCCTGTGATTATCAAGAACCAAACCATGAATAGTAGTGATGAAGAAGATTTCAACCAGAATAAGAAAACAATACAGAGTAACAGCAAGAAGACCCACGGCTCAAGCAACGGTTGTAATGGCTCACAATCTGCACCAAAAGATAAAGAAAAGAGTGATGTCGATATTATATCTCCTAAAAAACATAGAACAGACAGTAAGAAGGGTATGAATGCGAAATAAACGATTTTTGCAATCACCTAACAATAAAGAAAAAAAAAAAAACGATCTGTCAAAGCAGAGAATGTTACCCAAATAGCTGTGAAAAAGTTGCAGGATTTGAAAAATCGTGTTTTGATTTTATTCTTGTTCCATGTGAGTTCTCCGCCAAAGATCCTAATTTCGACTGTTTCCAAGTCACTTTTGCTCACATTGCTTGTATCCTTTGGTTATATTTTTTGAGGTTAGTTGCAAGTTAAAAGATCAATTGATTGGAAAGACATTTTAATGGATTTAAATTTTCACCTGTGGTCAATTTAATTTTGCTGAGGCAAATTTACAAATTGTGACATCAAAAGATACATAATAATATCTGGCTTGTGTGAGTTAGCACTTTATTTTAAACAAAAGGCTGTGCAAACAATAGGGAATAAACGCAGTTTTGGGCTGGAAACTTAACTCATATTGTGTGAGTTAATGCAACAATTATTGCTTTATTGGCAGTGAAATTACTCGCAGCTAGAAGATGGCTTGCCAAAACCATAAAGCTTGCAAAGCCAAAAATATAAGTTGTGGCTTTGCATAGCAGCAAACTCACCAACAAACAATTGCCACTCTATCACTTCAGGAACAAATCAAATACCAAATTGTCAATTGTTTATTTGTGAAATACTCAATTCCATCCACAATAAGTTCCTGGTGGCAACTCTTTTTTTGAACCACCACCATGCATCTATGTTTACAAACTTATGCCAAATATTTTAAATAACAGTGTCCAATAACTGAACCAAATTTAATCATAATTTTTCCTTAATTCTATCTTATCTTGTCACCATTATTTATGCTCCC
>JADGJH010001184.1:0-11469 GCA_027596945.1 Physocladia obscura
ATATATATATATATTTTTGATATTAAATTAACATTATTATTATAGTTCTTTAATACCAGGAACTTTCGGAATATTAATTTTTTGCTGCCTATATGCCAGTGTGACTAGATCCTTGCTCGTTCCAGTGCGCACCATCATCACTGCCAAGCCAACCATCTTTCGAATTTGGTGTAACATGAAAGACTGGCCAGCAACACGCAAATTGATCCATTCCACACCGTCAGCTCGCACAAATGGATCGCAGGCAACAAAAGAAGTTATATATCTTCCAGCATTCTTTTCTTTGAATGTTACCCCAACAGTAAAATTATGGAAATTGTGAGTGCTGATTACGCAAAAAGTGAGTAGGCTAAAACGAAAAGGTTTGGTAACGATTCCCTACCCTTCATAGCCTCTTAAAATATCGCGAAGATGCTGCAACTGAGATTCAGGAAGTCTGAATTCCGAGAGCTGACGGTATGAGTCACCAACAAGAGGCCACGAAAGAGAGCTATCCACCATCTTAGCATTTGAAGAGGTATAGTTATTATCGGACTGGAGTGCTGAGAAAGGATACAACTCGCGTTTTGCGAATTTTAGAAAATAGGTTGGCAACGAGTATTCATATTGTCTGCCACCACAATGATTTTTTGCATTGAAGGACGAGGTAACTTGGAAAGCATCGAACACGCGCACAGTCGGAGGGAGTTGTTCGTTTATTTTATCGACGAGGTTAGGAAGAGCAAACAGTTTGAGTGATACAACATTGCCAGCAGCATGAACGCCCTTATCAGTCCTAGCACATCGGTTAAGGCCTGACTATTCAGATTTTTAAATCATAACAAGACAGTATTGGAATTCGATAAATCGGATATATACTCTTTGTGCATCGTTATTTTGCTCTGTAATTGCGCCAGCTCGCACACACGCATCCATGAGTTCTTTCTCAACAGTTGGTTGGCCTGGATTCAGCTGCGAACCACGATACGCCGAACCACAATAGCCAAACAAGACGGCCATACGCTGCTTGGAAGCTTTTGGCTTTTCCTTGGAGTCAGCGACGGCACTTACACCATTTGCGAGTGATGTTGTTGGTTTTGATGATTCAGCTATCGCAGCTGGATTTATTGCTGTTGGGTCACTGGCAGTATATTTGCGTTTGTGGAGTCCATCCGTTACGCGGTTGTCACCAGAGTTTCCTTCCCCAGCAGCAACTACACTTTCTTCACTTTCCTCTGCTTGTCTTTTCATATTTTTATTCAACCATCAAAAAAGAAGAATCAATGCTGATTCTTACGGTGCAATGGCCACCAACTTTGCATTGATTCCGGAATTGGTTCGATCCATTCGCGTCCTTCTTTTGCTAGGTGCTCTTTCCAAAAAGCAACATATGTTGGATCCTGTAATCAGATTAAATAAATCAAGACGTCGAAACAATAAATTGCATGTGTTATCACAGGAAAACATTACTGCAGCGACAGACCAGGATTTTTCGAAAACAAATTCGCTACTTTCACTATTGTTTTCATCCTCATTCGATACGTTCATACTGAAACAAAGAGAAAATAATTACATGGAATTCTTTGGACCACAGCATTGATGGAATCCAAGTTTGAGGATACGCCGATCTTCTCTGATGATGAGGAAATCCATAAAATCAAATAGGTATAAATTACAAGACGTCAGCAAGTAGGCGGGCATCGTAGCATAAAATAAAATGCAAGAACTTCAGAGTTTAAAAAAAAGGAAGACAATGCTGAAGAAGACAAACCTCTTTGTCGGCCGAAACACTAAAAGCAACACTTGTCAACCCAAGAATGCCCGTAAAAGTTATAAGCGCGTTGATTCCGGCATTCTTTGGTTCAGGCCACCAGCCCCCGTAGTAACTGATTGGTTACGTTGATTGATTCTCAGTAAAAGATTGCCAGCCAGCCGCGAAATGTACTTTGTACTTACGTCCAGACCCATTTTGGATAGGGATATCTTGCACCTCCGCCCTGTCAAACAATTCGTTTCAGTTTTTGTTTCTCAGTTTCTTGAACTGTTGGTTGATTCGTTCAGTTGCTCACCATTTTCTGGAAAAAATTGGAGTATGAAACTGTCATTGTTCAGGAGAACAAAGAAAGGATTTGAATGGAACTTGACTTCGTTGATTCCGTGCCTGTGAAGTCAAACTATAAAACCCTCGCCCAAGATGTGACCCCTGATATAATACTCGAATATTTGTCCAGATCACCACCATCAGCCTCCAAAACAACCAACAGCGAACTTCAATTAAAATCAAATGTGACAAAGGCGAAATTAAACAGCAGCCCAAAAAGCACGGCAAAAATCCTTGATTGTTGCACGTTTTCCCCTGCAAGTGGACTTCCTAGTCAAGCTGTGACAACAATGAAAGCCATTTTTGCTTTGCAAGAGCAAGAAAATACCCGATACTTCAAGAAATTCACGACAAGTCCATACGCTGCAAAGTCTGCAAAAGTACACCAACGCCAACGAATTTTAAATAATGCAAAACCAGCAAACAATCACGTTTCAAGTTACGAAAAATTCCCCTTCATTCTAGTAAACAGCGAGTCTCCGAAAGTAACTCAGTCGAAATCAATCAAACTGGGCAATGATAGCGAGCAAATTATGGTTAAAGATCCAGTATTACCACCTGTATTTACTATGCGTGCGCCCAGATACTATTACGATTCACATCAATTTCAGTATCAAACTGTTCCCGATGCGTGGACTCCACTCCGCACTGCATCAATGAAATATCCACGTACTCCTGAAAGTGTTCATAGTGACATCAATCAGGTTCGCACTAAAAGTGGGGTTGGATCAACGAAATTGCGAAAACGTCTGGCATCAAAAGAACGACGAAAATTGAAGAAAACGGAATCTGAATTTTTACACAACGATTCAAAAAATACAGCGTATACGACTACGGAAAGTCGCGATAGATTAACGATAGCGAAAGAAGAAATTTTGGCTGAAGAATATTTACTCAAATTAGCCGACAAAGAAAATACAGTCGAAGAAGTTTTGCCTTCGTTACAGCTTCTGTTAGACATTATAGAGAGAAACAGTAAGAATTAATTTTCTCTTTTTCTCTTGTATTCATATAATCAAGGCTAAATGAATGCTTGCTTATATTTCAGGTACTGTCGCAAAAGATTCCTTGTTTGATCGTGGCGGTGTTGCAATATTGTTATACATCCTGCGAAAATTTGTAAGAAACTATAATATTCAATACAAAATATGCAAAATCTTGGAAATAATGGGGCGAGCTAATCGTAAGACATAATTTACAATTTTTTAAGTTTTTTAAATTTTCCGTCTATTTTGTGGTGACGACTTTAGCACTTACATTTAAGGTTCTTTATCAACAAAATGGCATTGCAGATATTTTGAATTTGGTTCAAAATCTTTCTGAAAAAGTTAACAATGGTAAGAACTTTTATCCATTGACTCAAAAATTTTATTAACGTTGTTAAAATTTTTTAGAAAGCAAACCCATAAAATTTAGACCAGTCGAGAAAGCTGCGTCTGTGACTATTTTTGCCGAATCGGTAAATGAAAATGTCACGGCGGTGCAGAAACTTGTTGAAGATAAAAACGCCTTTGGCAGTACAATATTGCTTGAGTTGGCTGAAAATAACTTTAATCGGGCTAGTTTCGACAAATTAATGTCTGTGTCAGGAAAAATTCGACCTGAGTACGATATACTCGAAAAATTATGTTTGCTCATGGAAAACTTCCACAAAGTAATCAGTTTGTTCAACTCTCACGAAGAATGGAGTGATTTAGAATTTGAAAAATTTGCTCATAATATACTGAACTGTGTACATACAATGACTAGTTGCAAAACAGCAATGCTATACATGCTTGATTCAAGCTGCAATTCATTATATGCAATTGATTATGATATTAACTTGACGAGGTTAGAAAAAACTTTGATACGGGACAAGAGGTTTCCAATTGCAAATAATGGCGCGGGAATCGCGGGATATGCGTGTGAGATAAAAAAAAACGTCAATATTACTCATTCAGCATCAAAAAATGAAAAATTCAACCCTGAAGTGGACGGGCGTCTGGCCAAAACGGAAAAAATTGACACACTTCTTTGTATTCCACTGATTAATAATCAAGGATTGGCAGTTGGTGTACTAGAGGTTCTGAACAAAAGAGATACGGATACAAATACTATTTCTTTCGATTGTGTGGATGAATTTATTCTTCGGCATGTTGCAAAGCAAATAGTGCATGCGATATCACTCCTTGACGTATGTTTAAAGTTTCAATTTGTGGAAAAGCAGCATGCTGTTGTTCTAGATGCCGCAACTTTCATTAGCAAATCTGCTGGCTTAACAGAACTTCATTCAATTATTTCAACAAGTGTTAAAGATTTAATGCAGGCGGATCGATGCGGTATATTTTTGTTTGATTCAAAATTGAACAAACTCGTTGGATACATTGAGTATGACGGTGAAGAAAAAATTATTAAAGTTCCCACTGATCGTGGAGTAGTTGGTTATACTTTCCGGTCTGGAGGTTAGCCTTATACTGAGAACTGATTATTTAATTTAATTTTTCTTGCAAAATCAGAAATTGTGAATCTCCAAAATGCTTCAGCGGACCAAAGGTTCGTGTTTCATTTTTATTAATTGCAAAATTGTCAATTCTCAAAAAATTGCAGATTTTACTCTCAAATTGACGAAGAAACTGGATATAACACTCACAATTTGATATCTGCACCACTAAAAAATAGTGAAGGAGTATCTTTCGGGGCAATTCAAATGCTCAACAAAAAAACTGGTTCATTTTTGCCTGAAGATGCCAAACTTTTGAAGTATTTTACATTTCAAGGTGAGGTTCGACGTGATTTCATTTTTTTAAGTAAAAAATACGTTTGGTAGTGTCGTTGGCATTGGATCGATCGTATCTGAAAAAGAAAACCCAAGACTTGATTCAAATCACGGTTGATGCAAAAAATTTGCTTTCTGTTATTTTAAAAGCTGTCAAAAGCATCATCATTGAGATTGAATCGTCTGGAAAAGTCCGGAATGTGAACCATCCATCTGATCTCGAAATTATGGATCCATTGATAATCAAAACAATTCAAGAGCAAAATTTCAAAGAGTTATTTGGCACCGAAAATCAAAAAATGATTTCAAGTATTGAAAAAATTATCTCTGCAGATTCGTTGGATGTCAGTATTTCAATTCGAGATACTAATTTGACTTTTGCTGGAAAAGAAAAGAATGTTGATTACCAAATCAAGCAAGTTGAAGAAACAAATATAGAAACGGGCCAAAAAACGAAAGTTATTCTGGTATTAATTGAAGATATCACCCCATCAAAGCGGGCACTTGCAGCGTTGGGACGGTTAGAAGAAAAAAAATTGATTTTTTTGGTAAAATAATAATTTTTTTGAGTCAGGTATATTACGCCAAAACTTGCAGAAAAGGTAATATCTGAGTTTGGAGTGACATTGGAAGGAAGTCGCGTCAAAGCAACAGTCCTGTATGCAAACATAAGAGAATATATGCCACTTTGTGATTCTTTGGAACTTGAAAAACTCATTTCCTGGCTCAATAATCAGTTTCAAACAATTTTAGATGATGTTGCGTCACATAATGGTGAAAATTTTATCGTGAATATGGACTTAAATGAATTTTTAAATAGGAATTATCGACAAATACTCTCATGGTGAAACCTGTGCAATATTTGGAATCATAAACCCGTCGACAGAAGATTCTTTAAATGCTTGCGAGTCTGCATTGCAATGTCAACAAAGCCTAAAAAAATTAAACGCACAGCTTGAAGAATATGGTGCACCATTAGCCAAACTTTCTATTGGCTTGAATAGTGGCATGGTTTGTTCGATTTTTCTCCGTCAAAATTAGATACATATATATTTAGAAATAGAAACCAGGTTCTCTCGGCATTTATAGGTTCACCAGAACGGGCTGAGATAATCCGAGCTGGTGAAACAGTGGCATTCGCCAAAATTATGGAATATCTCGCGAGTATGTATGGTGCTGAAATTGCTGTTACCGAATCAATGCAGAAGGAAATCAATCAAGAATTTCATACTCGTGAGTTAGATACCATAACTTTGCGAACAAATTTTGTGGCACGAAAGGAGCCTTTCAAAATATATGCCCTATACGGTCGAAAGAAAGTGGAACAATCAGATCAACTGTCAGAAGTAGTAGATTTATATGCAAAAGGGCTGGTACTATTTCGCCGGCGGCAATTCAAGACAGCAGCCGAGTTTTTCGAAAGTGCTCTGGCTGTTATACCAGATGATGGGCCAAGTAAATTTATGGCAGCAAGATGTCGAAGCTATGTCGACACTCCACCTTCAGTCTCTGAATGGGACGGAACATTTCACCTTTCGCACCAATTCTAGTCCTTCGGGATGGTTATTGGAATAAACATGCAATCTTTTATTTCATTTATATTATTTAGGCGGAAATCAAGCAAAATTGCAGGCTACTAGATATTTACTTGTAAATATGTGCTTTGTTTCTTTTTTTGTTCGATATTTGCATTGGTGGCGAAATTTTCTTCTCAGCGTTTTCTATTTGAAAACCAGCAAACAACAAACGAAACTGTCGTCCAACACAACCGGACGATTTGTTGCAGCCAGAAAGCACATCAGCTCCGTCGCTATTTTTATCGATTCGAGTCCGCTGCGGCGTTCCAGACTGTGTCTCACTGACTTTGTTTGATGAGCCTTGGTGGAATACCAGGAACTCCCCTCCTTGACGACTCTGAGTCGATGCCGCACACCATCGCAAACAACAGCAATAATAACAATAGCAGTAGCAGCAGCAGTAGCAGCAACAACAACAACACATCAAGCACCCCCCCCAGTCTTAGCCACAGTCCAGGCGCGTCCTCCGGTGCTTTCATCACCTCCACAGATCCCGCTAATCCGTCGTCATCTGCTCTCAATAACTCTGCAAACAGCACCCAAAAGAAGACAAAGGAAAACGTCCAGGCCGATATCATTAAGTTTAGAAATGTTCATTTCCAGGTCTTGGCTAATCAAAATTTAACAGTCCAATGTCCTTGCAAACTTCCGCCAAAGTAACCTCACTCTTGCCAAAAAACGAACCAGAACGGTCTCGAAAGTCATTACGAAATCCACGGACGTCTTTCTCTGTTGAATGTTTGTTTTCATCTATGTTCTCTCAATTATTAAATTGGTCAATCAAAAATGCAGCTGAGTTGGTTGGACGGAAGTTTTTCATCAATCCACGGCCAACCGATGTTCTTATAAATTATGATCCAGTAGGTGCTGGCGCAGCATGGATTAAATCAAATCGCATCTACGCTTTTTTGTTTTTCCCCTACCTTTTCATTGTCCGACTCTTAGCCAAACACGCACGGTCAAAAAATGCAAACAACCCATTTGTTGATAATACTGTTCGAACGGCTCGTTACACTTTGATCAGCTTTATTCCATTGCAAGTCATTGTTCAGTTTTCAAAAGTAGCCAACATTTACTTTTTCACTGTTTCAATGCTGCAGGTAATTGAATTAATTAATTAATTTCTCGATGACATGAAGTATTATTTTTCAAACAGCTTATTCCGAATGTCAGCCCCACGGGAAGATTCACCACGATATTTCCTCTCTCCTTCTTCGTAATTGTTTCTATGATCAAAGAGGGATACGACGACTTCTTTCGACATAAACAAGATGCAGCCGAAAACAATAGTCCTGTATTTCGATTGAAGTCCAACAGAGCAGGACCTTCAGGATTCATTGATCGTAGGTTGTCAAGAAATCGCCATGATATTGAGTTGGCTTCACTGAGAAACATGGATCAGCTACCTGAATCAGCTGCGCAATGGGAAAAAATTTCCTGTAAAGACATTCACGTTGGCGATATCATCAGAGTGCGAGATCGTGAATTTATCCCAGCTGACAT
Source organism: Physocladia obscura (assembly GCA_027596945.1). Taxonomy (NCBI): domain Eukaryota; kingdom Fungi; phylum Chytridiomycota; class Chytridiomycetes; order Chytridiales; family Chytriomycetaceae; genus Physocladia; species Physocladia obscura. The sequence goes on from JADGJH010001184.1 coordinate 7,916, forward strand.
TATTGTCGTTTCTTCTTCGAATTCTGATGGAATATGCTTTGTGGAAACTTCCAATTTAGATGGCGAAACGAATTTAAAGCAACGACAAGCTCTGAAAGTTACCGCCGACGCTTGTCAAGATGCGAACTCAATGTTGAATTTTAGAGGTATAGCTGTTCTCCTTTTCTCTTTTCAATATGCTCAATAATTTTACTATTCGACAACAGCTGCCATTCAAACAGAAAGTCCGTCAGGAGATCTTTACAATTTTGACGGCTACTTGCTGGATTCTGCGAACTCGAGATTTCCTTTGACTCCAAACCAACTCTTACAACGTGGTGCTACTTTGCGGAATACAAAGGAAGTATTCGGTGTCACCGTATTTACTGGAGAAGAAAGTAAAATTCGAATGAATTCGTATACTCCGCCCAGCACGAAAGTATCCCATGTTGGCCAAATCACGAACAAAATAATTGGGCTGATTTTATTTTCTCTGATTGTGTGCTCAATTTTGGGTACTGTTGGTTACATTCTATGGGATAAAAATGAACGAAACTCTGACGGAAATTTGCGCCACTGGTATTTGACTGGCGGTTCGGGCTATGGACTTGTATTCTTCACTTTTTTGATTTTATTCAATGCGTTCATCCCAATCTCGTTGTATGTTACAATGGAAGTCGTCAAGATTGTTCAAATTTATTTCATGATAAATGATTTATCTATGTATGACTCTGAGCGCGATATTCCAGCTCAAGCAAACACAAGCAACTTGAATGAAGACTTGGGACAAGTTCAATATGTATTCAGTGATAAAACAGGAACATTGTAAGTTTTTTAAGCGTATTCTTAAATTTTTAAAATTTTTCTTTTAGAACAGAAAATGTTATGGAATTTCGAATCTTCAGTGTTGCGGGCAAGTCTGTACGCCATCCTTCATCACCTCAGCGAGATGATGATTCATTGGACGCCAATATTTTAATCACAGATCTGTCAAGCGCGAAGCTGCATGGTAAACGTTTCAGTCAAGCCCAACAACAAGCCCATGATTTTCTCGAAGCTATGGTCTTATGTCACGATGTTATTCCGGACTTGTCTGAACCAGAAACTAATACAAAACCTTCGAAAAATGGGAATGGCAAGTCTCACATTCCCAGCATTCAAACGCCCGCATCCATCGTCTACCAATCATCTTCGGCAGATGAAGTTGCAATTGTTAATGCAGCAAGGGATTTGTCGTTCATTTACAAGTCACGCTCACCAACAGGAATTACAGTTAATTCGCTTAATCAAAGTTCAGATGATGAATATGAGTTGCTCAACAAAATAGAATTCACAAGCGACCGAAAAAGAATGTCAACAGTGTACAAGTATCCTGATGGGCGAATTGTTCTTCTGATGAAGGGAGCAGATAATGTGATCTTGGAAAGATTGCGAAGTGATAGTGAACTGAGTGTCTACGAAAGAGAAATTAAAGCAAAAACACTAGCAGACACTGGTAGATTTGCTACAGAAGGACTGAGAACTTTACTTTACGCTTATAAAATTTTGGACGAAGAGCAATATCAATATTGGGCTGAAAAGTATGCTGCGGCAACTACATCAATTGTTAATCGGGCAATACTTGTTGCACAGGTTGCTGAAGATTTAGAACGTGATTTGACGCTATTAGGAGCTACAGCTATTGAGGACAAGCTGCAAGAAGGAGTACCTGAAACTATCGAGGCACTGCGTAAAGCCAACATAAAGGTTTGGATGCTTACCGGCGACAAGACTGAAACCGCAATTAATATTGGTCGAACGTGTAATCTAATCAAACGTAATTCGCATTTGATGGTGTTGAATGATGAATCTGCGGCAATGGAAAATAGCAAACATCACAATATTTCTGGCGTTGAAAATTGGATAGAGTCTTCAATAATCAGATTCAAAGAGCTCAAGTTAGCTAAATTCTCATCTGATTGCCACATTGTCGTGGTTATTGAAGGGCGCCTTTTATCAAAAGTGGAAAAAGAGATCGAAAAAGGCTCGAAATCCGGAATTTCTGTTTTTAAATATCTTTTGGACCTTCTGATTGCTGCGGATAATGTTATTTGCTGCCGATTTTCCCCTGCTCAGAAAGCCCTTCTTGTTCGTATCGTCAAAGAACGTCTCAATAAGCAGTATTCCGCCAAAGGTGGAGCATCTGCGCTTTTGGAAGAAATATCTGGCAGTCGGCAAGGAGCATTCAAGAAATTTTTTTCGCGGCTGATGCTTAGACCTCGGGAGTCTGGTGTTACATTAGCTGTGGGTGATGGTGCTAATGATATTCCAATGCTTCTTTGTGCCCATGTCGGAATTGGAATAACTGGCCGTGAAGGACTTGCAGCTTCTCGGGCATCGGACTATTCCATTGCGAAATTCAGATTTTTGCAGCCTTTATTATTTGTGCATGGGCGCTGGTCTTATGTTCGTATTTCCGAGTTTACATTGGGAACTCTATATAAAGTAAAGGCTGTTTTATGGATTAAAAAATTATTAATTTTCCTTCTTTTTAGAATATCACGTTCTATATGACCCAATTGTTTTTTCAATTCTTCTGTGGTTATTCTGGAACCTCATTGTATGAGCAATGGACTTTATCTCTTAACAATGTGTTATTTACGTCTGTTCCTGTTATAATTGTCGGAATGTTTGAGAAGGATCTCAATCGCAGTACTTTAATGGCCGTTCCAGAACTTTATCGGTTTGGTCAACTCAATCGTGGATTCAATTTTCGGGTACAAATTCGATGGTTTTTTCAAGGCATTTTTCACGCGGCTTTATCAGTAGTTTTGCCTGCTATTATGTTTGGTGCCTTCTCCCAACCAAAACAAACAACGGATTTGTTCAAACCACTTACTTCTGCAAATTCAACAACATGGTTTCGAGAAGTTTTTGAGTCAGATGGAGTTGGCCCATATCAAGAAGCATCATTATATCCTTTTGGAACAATATCGTACACTATTACCGTGTTTTTTTGTACTATCAAAGTTTTATATGTCGAGTCGCACAACATTACACACCTACACCATTTTTTTGGTGGTCTTACCATTGTTGTATGGATTGCATATCAATTTGTTTATTCGTATGTTTGGCAAGTTCATTCAATTTTGGGAGACACGGCTTATGAATATAGTGGGTTATATTACTCTCTAATCAACACTCAATTGCGTTTTTGGGGTGTGGTTATTATCTCTGTTGTGCTTGGACTTGTAATTGAGGACACGAGTTTAAAATTCTTTGAATTACTAACTCGTTTGGCTCGATGGGGCTACATTGGTGGACGGCGGGAAGAACCTTTATATGTTGAAAGAGAGGATGAGCCATCATTTATTTCGATAAATTCGAAGAAGCGCGGAGTCTCGGCGCAGTCGTTGTCAACTCCGTTGCCAAATAGATACGTTCAAGTAATGGAAGAAGCAAGATTTGCTGCCGCAAATGCGATTGGAGAGCATGATTGGGCTGATGAAGTTGCCTGGTGGCAGTTTTGGGAAAAAATTCATAATGTCAACTCTCGATTGGATGAATATGAGTGAATTTTTTTTTTTTTTTTTTTT
>JADGJH010001185.1:0-11468 GCA_027596945.1 Physocladia obscura
CCTTCACGGAGGAGTTTCCGACTTCAATACCAACCGCAGCCGCATTTTTCTGCTCCATAGTGGCATTTTCACTTTCAGTCTCGGTTTTTTGGCTGCCACTATCAACACTTAAATCTTTCCCCTTCTCCAAAACGCTTTCCACTGTCTCCTCTTTCTCCTCTGACTCATTTTCATCTTCGCTGACCTCAGTGTCTTCTCCAGTTTGCGTATCTTTGATGACGCGACGGTCCTTTTTGACGGTTTTCACTTCCATAGTTTCGGCAACGAATATTGTTTGCGTTTTTTTCTTTCGTAACGATTGTTGGTATGAGGCGAGGTTGCGAGCAGTCGATTTTTCGACAATAGCCAATGCTGCCGCATTTTTGAATGTGTATATAAAAATTGTAATACTATGTTATTCACGGTTTTTGGTTTTGGTTTTTTATGTCCATATTTAAAATTAAAAAAAAAGGAAAAAAAGGAAAGAACAAGAAAAAACTCAACTGTTCATTGCTATCAACTGCAGATGCAAGTTCAAGTTCAACTTGATCACTAATAACGACTTGCTGTGCGCCAATCGTCAACTCGCGCAAAGTTTTATTGACTCGGATTGCACGGCTTAACGCGCGAATTCCTTCCTCAGTAATTTCATTTCCAGAAATATCAAGCTGTTCGAGAGTAGTGTTGACTTCAATTGCCTGTGAATGAAAAGTGTGAAAATAAAATGGGGCAGCTTCTTTAAAGGACAAAAAAATAGTCAAAAAAAAAAAGCCAAACATTACCTTTGCAAAAATAATAATTTCTTCAGTAGTTAATCCACTTTCAGCGAGTTCAAGGGTCGCTATGCCCGTATTTGTTGCAATTTCATTTGCAAGCCACACAATATCCAAATCTCCTTCTTCAAGCACAGTGTTCCTGGCTTCCGGCTGATCGATTTCCTCGACTTCGACTTCCACGGGCTTCAACGTGACCACTTGATGGGTCTCGGTGGTCGTAATTTCTTGGATCACTTCGCCAGTTTCGGTAACGACAGTGGTTTCTTCTACTGAGATTGTGTCTCCGCCATCATTTGACGATTGCGCAACGGTACCAGCGGCGGGTATTTTTGGCTGGTAGAAATAGATGTATATTTATTAATTAGTTGAAGGTTATTCGTCTTCGTTTTTTTCGGTTGAATCGATGCAAATTGGATGCAAAATACGGGGCGTAGATAAAATAACGGTAATTCAAGAGAGAGAGAAAGACGCGGCCATAAACTATATGTATATCCATTTTGGACACAAACCTGTGCGGAAGATGTCGTGGTAGTAGTGGTAATAGTAGTTGCGATTGTATTCGCTATGGCGGTTTGGTCAGCAGCTGTGACTGTAGCCCCAGGAAAGGCCGCATCTGAGTTCTGGCAAGGCGCATTTGATTAGAGAAATCATTTTGACGAATTGAAGAACGCGCGGAGGGGAGTGATTGGTTTTTTAGGGAGAGCATAGACTAATAAAGAGGTTGTGAATGGCGAAATAATCACGACAACTGCAATTGAGAAAAAAAAGTCGTCTTTGCGTATTCCGACACAAATATGCATTGCACACACAAAGTTTGGTTGTTATGAAGAAGATGAACCTGACTCACCGTTGTGGCTTGTACCATTTCAATTCGGGTTTCTCAAAGAGGGATGTTTGGTTTTAAGAGGTTTTTCAAGAAATAAATTTTCCGGCTCCTTCGGCGAAAAGAGATTCTTTGAAATTTGGAATTTGGCAGGTCAAAGGGGTAAAAAATTGCGGTTTCATTTGAGTTTTTTTCGTGAAACGTCTTGTGGCTTATGGAATATTGATTCCACTCAAGAAGATTATTCGGGGTATCGCTAAAACATAGGAAATTTGCGAGATTTTATAAAATTCAAGTCCCGCAAGTTTCAGGTTCATGGGCAATATACCCAGATATTTTTTTCCAGGGTCCGAAAAAAAATACAATCCCTCGCTATGATTCACGAAAATCGCGTAAATTTTAATTTTCAATTTTATAATCCAATTTTTGTTAAATTTAATCAACAATCATGGCATCACCCCCGCCATCTTCTAAACCAATAACAACAGCAGCAGAAGCAGAACCAATTTCAGCATCTACTCTTCCTCCGCTGACACTTAACAGTTCTTCTTCACTCACTCCTTTCAAATTCACAGATCCAGCATTTACCCCTCTGATTCCATCATCAGTAATTCTGACTACCTCATCAATTTCTGTCACACGAGAAACGCTTACACCACCGCCACCTGCTATTGAGCCATTGTTGACAAATGTAGAAGCAAGAGAATTGCTGGCACTTGCAGCAGCTTTCCGCATTGAGGAAGGTAATGCTCCTCGTTTGCTGTTACTACTGTTATTGCTGTTACCTATTGCTGCCACTGCTGCTGTAGAAGTTATTCCACTCACATTCACACCCCCAACAGGATTCATCGAAGACGCTGTCACCAAAGCTCCAGGATCCCGTTTTTTGCCTTTGTCGTTTCTTTGCTTCCGTGACTTTTTCGCGGCAGCAGCGGCAGCAGCGGCAGCAACGGCGGAAGCGGTGGAAGCGGTGGAAGCGGTGGAAGAAGTGTTTCCAATGCCGACGCCAGCCATTGACGCATTGCGTTTTAAGGACTCCACAATATCATCCTCACCACCCGTTATTATCGCAGTAGATGAGGATATCTCGTCGCCGGACACAAAAACAGGTGCGTCTGAATATTCAACTGGAGATGTTGTGGTGCGCGGCGGCGCTACATGTAGTTGTGCGATGGCTGTTGCTGGTGGTATTGGCGGAGCTAATGGCGTTGTTGAGATAGAATTAAGGGCACCAGTGGGGATATTTGACCCGTGGAATTGAGGAAAATGTTGGTGAAATGGGCTCGCGGCGATTATTCCAGGGATTCCAGAAGTTGAATAGGGGTTTTGAGTTTGGTGGTGAAGTTGTTGCTGTTGCTGCTGATGATGGTGATGGCTGTGTATCGCTGTTGTTCCGTTTTGAGCAACCGACGTGGCAGCAGAGACGGCGGCAGCAAGAGAGGATAGAATTTCTTGCTGCTGCTGCTGCTGCTGCTGCTGCTGCTGTTGACGTCGAGCAGCAAGTCTCTCGGTTGTTATCTGTGAAGTGTTTATAAACATTTGTTGAATTTGGTTCAGAAATGTGTCACCTCTGATATAATGTCTTCAAAGGATGTGCCTCCGGCAGACCCAAATAAAGGAGGACACCCGGCAATAATGTCCGAATATTCTGCGCGCAACTTTGACAGGACAACATCGATAGATTTCCGGAGGGTAATTTTGGCATCGGCGACGATGCGTAGATTGATATCAGCTATTGAGTCAGTTGCGGTTGCAGTTGCAGAAGCCTGGACGGCAGCCAGTTCGGCACATAGGATGGCGTTGAGGGTCATTTTGTTTTCCGGGTTGAGTGGGTGGTGTAGGCGGCGGAGGGCGGGGACGAGGCGAGAGACCGGCAGGTCAGCGTGGCTCAGGCCGTGGTTGGAGCGCAGCACATGGGGGAGGGCAAAGGCGGCTTCAAACACGCAGACGGGGATTTCATCGGCTTCGACGAAGAGTTGTTGATGCTGTTGATGGTGTTGTTGTTGAGTTTGCTGAGTGGCTGAATGCGTGGCTGAATGCATGGTAGGGGTCGGGGTGGAGGTCGTTGAGGTTGTCGAGGTTGTTGTTGTTGTCGTCGTGGTCGTCGTCGAAGGTAGAGCGGGATTTGGGGTGGTCGACGCCGTAGAGGCCAACGCACTTAGGGTGGCCGCGCGAAAGGCACGCACGGCTACGACCGGCGCCACCAGAGGTGCGTGTGGCGGTGGGGGCGCAACCTCCGGGAAGAAGCGCGACGGGCGGTTAGCCGACGTGGCGGAGACGAGCACCCCCACAACCACCGCAGCAGCAAATGCACCAGAAGAGGATCCATTAAGTGATTTTCTGTTACTTTGCGTGTTATTCTGCGTGATCTTATTCGTATTGCTGTGATATGTTTGCTGCTGCTGAAAGTATGCTTGTGCTTGTGTCTGCGTGTGTTGCTGCAGGAGCAGCTGACGTTGCAGATCACGTGTCGTTGGCAGCGGCGGTTCCATGGCCGCAACTGTGCGCACCCAGCCCACAAGCAGCGTCTGTGTTGTTTTCGTATTTGAGTCACCTTCAAAGTCTTCGCAATTATTACTGTTGTTATTATTGTTGCTGTTTGTCCCTCCGCCACCGGCCTCTCCCTTGAGATTATGATGATTATGATTATGATTATTATTATTAGTATTATTGCTGTTGCTGTTGCCGTCATCGCGGTATTCTTGTTTGAGTTTGTCACCCAACGTTCGCTGTTCATATTGTTCGTGAACCAGCCGGTCAATCACGCCCACCAGCCACTGATCCGAATTCGCGTAAGCGTAAGCATACGGAAGGTTTGTAGTATTGCCGGGCATGTTCGTGTCACCACTGTTACTGCTGCTACTACTAGTGTTGAAGGTATTAAAGTCCACTGTTTCCAGCCGCGTCCCGTGTGCCACACCACTGCGATCATCAATCCATCCTATCAATATCGCGCATACAGAGCCACTGCTGTTGCTGTTGCTGTTGCCGTTTTCCCATTCAGCATCGGCTTCGTGTATATAATCGCTTGTCGTTTGCGAAAGTGTTTCCGTTTCGAGCGAGCGCAGTGCGTGTGCTGACAGCTGTGACATTATTTGCTGATCCACAGCAAGCACCAGATTTTTTTTCCCTTGTTGCTGTTGTAATTGTTGTTGCTGTTGAATTTGATTCTGCTGCATCTCTTTCCATGAAATTCAAAAAACAGAAATGCAACCACAACAGCAGCAACAACTTCGGTTTGCAGAAAAATTAGATAATGTGCGTTAACAAATTTCTCTTTTAGTTTCCTCATTCTTCTGAAAATCCTTTTTTGTTTTGTTAAAGCTGCTTAATGCTGCAGAAGCTCAACATGTCGTTTTCTCCTCCCACAAATCAGACTATGAAAAACTTGATACTTTTCTTCTAAAAGTTCCCGAAACCACTAAACTTGAATATCATGTGCCTGTCGGAAAATTCGCATTCGTTGAAGCAACGATAGTCCACACAAATGAATTGATTGTCTCCCTTGGTGCAAACTATTTTGTGGATCGGAGCGCTATACAGGCTCGTCAAATTGTCAAGAGGCGAATTGCTTGTTACGTATAAATTCTTTTTTTTTTCTGTGGTTCTCACAAACAAAAAAAAAAACATTAGATGTTGACGAAAACATTCGAATCAAAACCGATGAAATCAATCAACTCAAAATGCGAAAACAGCTACTTATAAAATCTACGCGTTTGATTGACAAAGATGGTGACGAAGTCAATGAGGAAGGGCTCAAATTTGTTGAAATTCGTGAACTCGAAGATGACGACGGAAACGTAACGTATGATCAAAACTGTATGTGTGTAATTTTCTTTTCTTTTCTTATATCGGTTCTTGTTGTCTCACATGCAATCTTGTCACGTTTAGTACTATTTTCTGAACTCGAAAATGCCACACCGCCAATCTCCTATTCAAACTCATCCATGCAACGACAACAGGGAGAACTAAAACAACATCAAGAGAAGGAAAAATCACTTGGCGAATTCGAACTTTCACTCCTCCGCAAATTTGATAGCCTCGAAGAGCTTGAAAAAAATGCCACTGAGAATAATAAAGACAATAGTGACAATGAAAGCGGTGACGAAGGGGGCGAATACAAAGAAGAAGAAGAAGAAGAAAGCGACAACGAAAACGAAAATAACAGCGACAATGAAGAAAAAGATGAATATGAAGTTGGCCTTCTTGAATTCTCATCTGGACTCCGTGAAGATGATGACGACGACGATTTTAACGACGATTTCGAACGCGATTTTGAAAGCGGAGATGATGATTTTAGTAGTGATTATGACGACGATGACTACCAGAATCGCCACAGCAACAGCGGTAAAAAGCAGCAAAATTGTGAAAAATCAATAAAAACAAGAACAACAAAGCAACAAATATCTTCGGCTTTAAAACCAATCGCCACGGAAAAAAAAACCTTGGTTTCTCGATTTCTGCCCGATACACCAAATTCGACAACGATAGAATCCAACTCGATGGTGATAAAAGAGCGACGGGCTGGTAATAATTTATCCAGTACAGGCCAGCAAATTCGAACTCCAGCGGATATTTACGAGCACATGAAATCGGTTGTCGAGGCTGCTACTGTTACTACTTTGAATTCCACATTGCCAACAAATGGAATTCATGAACAAGAAGTAAACCGCGATTCTTATCCATCGCTGTCTATTTCGACAATAACCTCTACTGAATTCACCGCACCTGTACGTGCGGTGGCGGCGGTAGCTAAACAAAAAAAATCACAAGAATCGTCGTCGTCGTCGTTAAAATCGATATTTTCGCAAGAAATTATCACAGAACACGATTTTAACAATGACAATGAAGACGATAACCTATCGTTCAATGACAGCGACGACTTTGAACAGTATTTATTCGGCCGCGAACTTTCCACCGCTTATTACGAGAAACGGGATGTTTTACATGCGGAGCAATCGAAAATTTTGGATCTGTTGGACGATGATGCTTTAGAGGTTATTTTATTTTTTTTCCCCCTTTTTTATTTTATGTTTTCTCTGAATCTTTTTTTATCGCATTCAGCGGTTGGCATTGCGAGAAGAAAATCGGAATACATCGTTGTTTAAGGCGAAACGGTTTGGATTTGGGTCGACAGAAAATCAGTTGGACGAAGAGATTAGACAGTATATTTTGGTATGTAAAAAATAAGTAAAACTTCAAAAAAAATAAAAATGAAACAATATTTTCTTTTCACAGCAACAAAGACGTGAAGCGGAAATTTCATTACGAGACGAAGCCTCTGCTGCATCTGGAGCTACAATCGAAGAAAATAATTCTCAAGCTAGCAATCGTCCAACAAAAGTGGATGTGAATGGCAAGCCACGGTTTAAGCCGACAATTCCGATAGTGAAATCAGCCACAAAAAAAAGCGATCTAACAGAAACATCAACAACAGAAACAAAATCACCGTCATCAATATCACAACAAGCATCTTTAGTTTCTACCACCACCCCTACATTAACAACTTCTGTCCATCCTCAGCCGTTGCTAACAAGAAAAAAATCAGTGACATTTTCTGACGAGCTTCTGTTGGGTCCCACTGGTTCTGAAAACAGTAATAATCTAGATTTCAATTTGAAAAGCGGCGCTGTTCCAGAGAAATCTGCTTTGAAATCTACTTTTACTGGAACCCAAAAAAACAAAGCCAAGACGGCGATAGCGGTTACAGCGACAGCGACTACAGTGACGACAGAGATACTAACGACTGTGGGTGATGTAAGAAAACAGCTTGAAGACCCGCTGGTTCGAAAAATATCGAAATTCAAAGCTGCCCGACAGCAACAGCAGCCTGGAAACTTCAGTAATGCTGACGGATATCAAGATGAAAAAAGCAAGGGCAGTGAGGATGCGAGCGGTTTCGTTACTGGCGCGATAAGAAAGCAGCTTCTTGATGATGTCTCTGAAACAAATAATTTTGCCCAATCGTCACAATTGCCGCCGCAGCCGCAAAAGTTTAAGACTGCGCAGCTATTAGCCAAATTCGGAGGAGAAATACTCGACAATAAAGAAAATGGAGTACGTGAAGAAGCAAAAGAATCGTCAGAAAATCACGAGGAAGGTGTTTCTGATCTTTATTCAACGCTGCCAGATTTGAAAGAATTTACTGAAGACGCAGTTCCAAATGATAGTCGTCGTGAGAAAACAGCCAAATCAAGTGGGAAGAATTTCAAGGAACAAACCGCCCCGTTACTTTCGAAAGGTATCGAAGCATCCATTGACTTCATGGTACGTCACGCAAAGAAAATCAAACCCCCTAGTGCAACCTCTGCCTTGATATCCGCTTCAACAAAGACAGCAACGTTGTCCGAAGCTGCGAAAAACAAAAATGGAAACACTAGCGGCAGCATTATGTCGCCATTCAGCGCGCCGATCGAAGTCGCATTGGACCCATCGGAGAAAGTTGAAGAAATTTATAGACCACCGGCAACAGTAGAAGGCGGAGAAAACGAGTATGAAGTGCGGCATCGGCCGGTTGCAGATGTGATTTTCGAGCGAAATTATAGTGGGGGCGCAGCAAGTGCAAGCGGAAATGATAGCGGGGTGGCGAAAGAAGGGGTTGTGAAAAAGAAGTCGTTGTTCAAGTTAATGCGGGAGGGTTGAACGGCTTCTTATTTATTTTACTTATTCAGTTGCCACTTATTACAATGAGGTTCAACGAAAAAAAAAGCGAAAAACAGAAGCAGAAACAATATAAAATAAAACAAACCAAAACAAAATATTATATTAAATCAATTATCAATCCTAATGTTGAAGTACTGATCCAGAATTCTCAAGAGTCTTGCTTTTTGTTGATTCTTTAAGAGTTGTCTGTGGCTGGGCATTTCCTTTTTCATATCATCTCCTTCGTCGCACGATATCCTTGTCAGAGTTGATTTCGACGAGTCTGCCAGTGCCATCAGTAATGGACTTGATTCTGCTTCAAGAATTTGGCTTGTCTCGGTCATTGGTTGTTGGCTAGTTTTTTTTGTTTTTTTGTTTGGTCTGGCCCTTTCTCACATTTTTTCTCTTTCACCTGCTTAGGCATTCTCACTTTGCTTGTGTGTATAGTTTCCCTAACAAAAGCCACCATATATTCAATTAAACTGAATCTATTTTTGAATTACTTTATCATTTTGCCATTATTAGAAAGACTTTGTAATAAAGTGAAGTTCTGTGGGATTTGCACTGGTACACACCAGCCAGGCCATTTGAACAAGGCACGGAGTTTAAAAGATTCAGACTGGCGCCTCACGCCTTCAATCCAGAAAGAAAAACTGTAAATGAACAAACGTTGGCCCTCTAATTTTCGTTAGTAATCGTTGTGGACCCCTGTAGATTTTTCCAAGATTTTCCTGATTTCATTTCACAGAAACACAAAGGTGAGGCTTGTATCCTCTTGTTGAATGACAGCAGGTGGTGTGGTTGATATTAATGGATAGTTATTGCTGGTTCAGACGAACTCATGGTTTACACTATTGTGGTTCATCTGCACGCCAAAGACGATGCGGAGGCAATTGCGAAACTACACAGCAAGCTGATTGAAGCCAGCCAGGTGTACAGCAAAGACACGGAAACTATCTCGTGGTTTGTCATGCAGGACCATCTCGACAAGCGCGCATTCACAATCGTCGAGCGTTACGAGCACGAGTCCAGCCAGCAATACCACCTCAACAATCCTTACTGGAAAACTTTTGATCCGTATGTCATTCCACTGCTCGACAAGCCCATGGATTTGCGTAGATTTAACGAGCTCGATTCTCCTGTTGTCTAAATCGCGCTCTTAAAATAAATTAAAGTGTTTTTATTTCTCATCTTTTTTTGTCTCACATTCTGAGATATTTTGTGCGCGCAGCACCAAATCCCAGATTTGCGCAAATCAAATCCCCCCCTTTTGAAATCCCCCCAAAATCCCCCGAGCGTCTGCACCAATTGCACAGAGCACCAGCACCCAGAGTATCATTGCCATTAAGTTAATTGACATATTCTCGACCGCTCTGATGTATCAAAAACACAGAAATGACAGAATCCACTCAAACTCAGTCTTTGTCAAGCAGTCAAACATCAATTGGTGCAGTTGTTGAGATGCAAGAAGCCGTGTGTGTCTTCAACAACATGCTTTCATTGTGTGTGCGTGACTTCATTGGTCAGCAAGCGTCAACTCTCCCAGTCTTTTCAATTTCATCTACTAGACTCTCAGAATTCAAAACAGGTCTGCTGCAAAAAGTTAAACCCCATTTATCCCATGACATCACAATTAATCCAGAAGGCGTGCTCTTGCGTGGGTGCTGTTGTCAGACAATCTCACTGTCAATCAACTTGAACGTTTTGTTTTCAAATCACAACAGGTCAAGAAAAAGCCCCTTCACTTGGATGTAGTGACAACTGATCTCTTAGCCAAGTGGGGTGCCACAGAAACAATTTTTTATGTGCAGCAGTATGGAAACTTGATGGACAAGAATAAAACCTTCAAAAAAGGTGACAAAAGAACTGATTTGACCCACCAAAGTTGATTGCGCTGGTTCTGCTTCAATGAATCTGCAGCTTTGAATGGTCAATCATCTGAAAGAAACCCACAGAACTTGTTTTGCTGAAATGGACATTCATTGGCATCTGTGGGCTTTGCATATCCTGTTATGCACTGCACACCTGCAAAAACAAGCAGTGACAGCATGTCCACTGATTACCCTTATTCACTTTTTTTGCAGGACTCCAACTGACAAAGCAACACAAAATGAAATGATGCATCAGGCAAACCAAGTTCCTATTGGACAAATTGCAAACTCAATCAGAGACATTGAATGTGTCATAAGCCAACTCAAGGAATCAAAACTGTCTTTGGAGGATGCTTTGGGTGTAGCAGAAGGGATACTGCATGTGCTGAAAATTCACTGGACTGTTCTGACAGATTTTTTCATTTCATTGAATGCTCAAGAAACAGTGGAGAGCGTGGCGTTGCTGTCAAGGATTGCAAATCAAGAGGACACAGACCATGCATGAATTAGCTGCTTATTGGGATTTGCTTAACATTATTCAATAGAAATCACTTTATTCAAAACCAGGCATGTTTGTAAAACTACAGTCTATCCCACAAAAATCAAACACTCACAAAATTTTATTTAATATCTTGTCCAACAACCCTTTTTCCTCACACACTCTTCCAATCTGTTATGAATAGAGAATAAAAGAAAATCACAAAGAGAATCATCAAATTCTTCCCATACTGCAAATATTTGGTCAATTAAAGCCTCTCTAGTCCAAGGCATCCCAAATTTCTTTTGTCTCCGAACCTTAAGAATATGCCATAAATTCTCTATTGGGTTCAGATCCAGGCTACTTGGGGGCTATTTTAGGATGGAAACGTGTTTGGCCAGAAAATCCAAGACTGATTTGACTTTGTGGCAAGATGCATTGTCCTGCATAAAGACCAAATCTACACCATACTCCTCCTTTGCTGAGCGAAATTCTGGTATAAGATAGTTCTGCAGTGTTTCCTTGTAGGTGCACTGATTTTTGCTGCCTTCAAGAGCAACAAGGGGGCCGAGACTAAATCCACTGAAGCAACCCCACAACATGACTGAAAATCCACCTCCTTGCAATTGATGATCTGTGGGCAAATCCTCACAAGCAACACTGGAGTGACATCTGTGGTTTTTCACATGGAGGGGAGCTTTAAAAGCTTGATAGTAGATCAGATTGTAAAGGTCAAATTTGTGTGTAAGATTATATTTTTACAGAAAAGAAAAACAAAGCCCTTTTAAACCATTGTATTTGAAATTCTATTTCAAATTCATTCTTCTCAAATTCATTTTGAGATTGATATCACTGATTCATTTGGAGATCTGATATCACTGATTCATTTTGTGATTGAT